>JAYJMH010054203.1:0-13142 GCA_036873815.1 Phacellophora camtschatica | reverse complement strand
GAACAAGTGAGTTGTAGAGAGTTAATAAGCATTCTCTTGGGACAAAATATCTGAGTTTATAGAAAATGGCAGAGTATCTAATTATTTCATTTTTAATTTTTTAAATATTTTTTTCCCATGTTAGCTTTGAATCCAATAAGACACCAAGGAATTTTAGATTTTTAGATTTTATGTAACATCTATAACATGTATATATATACCAGGTGAGTCTTGGTTATAAAATATTTCACATCAAATTCTAAAGTTTTTTTGGGTCAACCCAACATAAGGTAATTTGTGTGTGAAAATGAATTTGGTCAAAATTCATTATGTTATTCCGTAGCTACGTACACACGATTTTGGTAGAAAGGGAGAACAATAGAACTTTCAAAAAAGAACAATAGAACAATAGAACTTTTACTCTGTCAATTTCTTAAAGCTTTCTCAATGATAAATCTACATGTTACTATCAAAGAGCATAACAACAACAATACCAGCAAATCTTTTTCACACAATTTACTTTTCAATGTAAACGTTTCTTAAAAGCAAAAATATTTGTGTCTGCAAAGCTAAATGTGAACAATATTTTCTTGGAGTTTTAAGTAGTACAACGAACAATACAAGAACTACAAATTACTGTGGCTGTATGGAATTCGAAAAAAGGACATTTTGACCTGAGTATAAATGCTTGGCTGATAAACCTATATAAAGACATGGCATGACATTTTATAGTATTTCAGCCGCTTCTAGTAATTTGAAACATCTCTGTGGCTGTCTATTGGTTTCTTAAATGTTTGTATGCTGGGCAATCGATGAGAAATTGAATCTCATCTTCGATCTGATTATTAGTACACTTTTTGCAAGTTCTCATTTCAATCTCAGTATTATTGTCCTTTTCTAATTATTGTATCTTTCTCTTTCTTTATATCAATAAGCTTGACTCAATTTTTGCAAATCTATTTCGTTCAATTGTTTTACAAAATTAATAGCGTTAGAGAATTACCTGCATTCGTGAACTTTTAAATACATATATAAAAACATAATTATTTAATTAGTAAGATGGAAAGTTTTTATGTAACTTGCCTCCTCGATATTTTGTAGTTGTTTTTGACAACTGTAGCCATTTCACATCTAAATCATCGAGATCATATAGACAAGCAGTTTTCTTATCACTGGCATGAACAAACTGAGGACAATCCTGTGTTATTCTTGTTTTAGGCCTGGACAAAAGAAACGTGAAAACGCTTGATTAAAAAGTTACCTTTCTATCCAACATTGATGTCCAATGATAATTCAAAAGGAAATACCTCCTGATACTTGTACTTCAATTTTCTAAGCGTCTATTAGCTCAAAAATAAGAACGATTCCAAGGAGAATCGAAAAGATAAAGCAGCACATTCAAATGGGATTCAAATATCGATGTATTTCATTGCCTTGATTTTGCATAAATTAAGATTATAACCTAATCAGGAGTATTTGTTTTCTGGAAACACTGTTGATTTTCATAAAAAATTATGTACAAAATAATGTATTGAAATTTCTACCTTGTGAATAAGTAAATTTAAATAGTATATATATTTTTTCAATTGTGTATTCAGCAAGCGTTATTGCAATAAAAGTTTATGTGTGCTTCTTTGTCTCAAACTCATCTGCTTCTTTGCATAAGTCATTAAAAATTACCCCGAGAGCTTCTCTAACATTTCTGAAGCCCATCCAGTTTCTGGAATAACAAAATGTGTAGAAACGCCGCACAACAATTTATGAACACCAAGCATGTCTAATTCTATTGTGTTAACATCAAAAAATACATCTCAAAAATTAATCCATTTAGTAAAATCTGTCTGCATGGTAGAAAGAAGTCTAGAAAAACAAATACAAAATAATACTCACAATGAAAAAGCATCATATCTCCTTCCTTGTTCCTGAGTTTCTTTCTTGCTGTAAAACACAATTAAACTTCCTCTGTTAAAAACGTAAAGTATAATTGAACATAGTACAGTGCTTAAACAATCCCTTTCATAGTGACAATGGACTGATATGCAAAAAAAAACTTGCTCCAATTGCAATTTATATTAAAAACTGCTTATTTGTCTCTTGTAAGTTACTTATTTTTATTTTACCTCATAAGTGGAGTTTCTTTTGCTTAATTTTTAGATGAACTTCAGTACAGTTGCTTATAAAGCCGTTGCTTATCAATAAATAATCATGTAAACACTAGCACGTTTCTTGCTGATTCATTGAAAACAATAATAAAAAACTTAATCAAAACAACACAAAAGAGAAACAAATTTTACCTTAATTTAGCAAATAAATATACTCAAAAACACTCACCAAAGAGAGGTACTTGGCAGCACATCAGGATTCACAGGTACCTTCAACAAACAGTTAAAACATTAATGATGGAAATAGAAAAACAAGACATTAACTTGTGTTTAAATATCGAAATATTTTCTATAAATAGCTTTGAAGGGATTTAATTTGAGGTGTATAATCTCAAAATGTTTAGAGAAAATCCAATCAACATCAATTTATAACAAACACAACAATTTATAACAAACCCGTTGGGCCATATTAAAATATAAACAGCATATCCAAATCAGCTGAAATTTAAATAGCACACTCAAATCAACTGAAATATGGGCCTAAACCTGACTTCTGGTGACATAAAGAAGCAGTCTAAGTAATTGACTGTCTTCGAAATAAAGCACTGTGCCATCAGTGTGCTTGTTTTCTTATTTTCACTTGAGTTTTCAATGGAATAAGCAGCTGCTCAAGTGAAGAGGTGCTTTTTAACATGACTCAACGCCTTTGCAACAAAAAACCAGATACCCACGAAATGTCCCACAAACATTAACATCATTAATGTCCCACAAAAAAATGATTCACGTTTGAAAAATCAACACAACTTGATTTTGTTACCAATCTTGCATATTTTTGCGTAGTTACGTAGAGAAAACGTCAAATTGTTTTTCAGGATATTGAAGCAAGCTTAAAATCAGTAACATGTAGCGTTTTTATGAGCAATCTGGTTTTGGTGCATGTTACCACAAGTTTCTGAATAATCATTAAATCCCTTTTTTGTTCATTCTCTTTATTTCATATTGTTACAAAGGTCAGTGTCGTTATGCGAAATATAAAAACTATTTTTAGCCGGAATTACAAATTGATTAAAGCGAATAGCTCATGCTGTAATCAGAGTTTCCAAGCTGTAGTTACGTCATCGGTCTTTCATGTGACCAAAATGGTTTCTGCAATTAATATGGCCTTTCCTGGATAGCTGAGAAATACAATTTTTAAGATTGGTAACAAAATCAAACTTAGTTGATTTTTCAAATATCCATACCTTATGGGGGACACCAGTTATGTGTAAAAAAGTATTATTGTTTATACATTCACAAAACAGTAATAAAAACACAAACAGAGCTGAATTACCTGAACCCCTTTTTCCCATTCCTGTCTCCAAGTGTCGATGAGTTCAAATTTTTTCCCTGCTGGCAGTGTCTGATTATCTGCCACTTTCATAGCAGTTATAAAATCAGTTCGAAATACCTTAAAAATATATTGTATTTAAATTTTATTTAAAACCAAAATTACATGTAAATATTAAAAATAACACACACATATATTTTCATTTCATAGATATATTACTGTAATAATTCGATTAAGCCCCCCCCCCCCCCCTATTAAAGGTCGAATTTGGAATAAGAACTATCACGGTAGTTACATTCATCGTAGTAACATTTATGGTTAAAAGTTGTTGAATATTTAAATATTAGTAACGCACCTTCAAACACATGGTATGTTATATATAAGTGCAGGGTTATAAAGCTTTCAAACGGAAATCGCTATTAAGCGTATTGACATAGTGATTAGTGAAGTAATATATATATATATATATATATATATATATATATAGTGATTAGTGACGTAATATATATAATATATATATATATTGTGAATATGCTACGAAGTTATCACCAACAATATCATTACTCTGTCCCATAAAAATACTGTACCTCTGCTGGTCTTTTGATGACGCCATCAGACCTGAGTTGAATTGATGCTGGTGAAGTTGGACCTAATGAAATACAGTAAATATATATAATATTTTTTCATGATAAAGGTAAAGGCATATATTCAATATACATATATCAGGCCTTGCCTTGCGCAAAATAAAGGTGCTCCATAAATCAAACTCCTTGGCAGCTCAAGGTGCTCTTTTCATACTAGTCTTAAAAATTGAAAATGAACATTTATATTCGTTTAAATTTTACAATCTCTGATCATTTTGCAGTTTTAAAAAATGAAAAAGGAAACTGTTATGAGGTGGCTATAAACACAGTCATTGATATCATAATGATTGTCTATGTTGCTTGAGAATATTTAGGCTTCATTTGGGATAAAAACAACCATACACAATCTTATAATTTAGGTGCTCAATAAATCGAACAGCTGAGGTAGTTTTAGGTGTGTGTTAGGTGTGCACGCTTGATCGAGCTCCTTTCCGGGCAAGGCCTGATCTATACGTTCATGTTGATTAGAAGGACAATGAAAAACCCCATTATTTCATTCATTTTTCGTAGAAGTTGTCACAGAGAAAGTTTCCTAATTTACAGATTATCAAATATTCCGACTTTTCCGTCTTACATGTTATATTTGATAAATGAAAATAATTGACACATTTAATCAGTTGTGGAATAATAAACAGTGTCTTGTTAATTGATATTAAGTGATGCCCCTTAAATATGAAAAAAATCTTTCATAATCCTTACTTTTGAGCTTTGAATCATCTTTGAGATATGTAAAATCCAAGCTGAACAAAAAATATGCAAATTAAACAAATAACAACTTGATGACAAAATCATAAGTATGCAAGATTTTATAATATATATTATATATACCATATCTTAGGATACCTATTGAATCTTTCTGTCTTATGACGCTATTTTCCCCAACCAAAATGTTTTTGAGATTTGAACTTAATTTCCTTCAGACTTCAGACTTGATTAGTGATTGTGACCAAGTTGTTACTATAGGAATTGTATTTCCAAAAGCCAGGTCTATTTACTATATTAACATCAAACACTTCACCACTGTGGTTTTGTAGTGCTGTGAACTTGTTGAGTATTTGTTCAATATTGAAAAACCTTTATAATGGTCTATAACGGGTATAAGAACTCTCCAGAAAGCATGTCTTGGCTATGTTTTTCATTCACACAGTTCAACCAACACATATTTCTCTTACCTTCCTTAGTGATACAATAATTCATGGTTTTGGTAAAGGTGTGATGACTGGCATGATCTTGAATGAACTTCAAAAGGACTTTGACACCATTGATCATTTCAAAAAACGTTAGTAGTAAACATAATAGGGGAGCAGTTTTCCCCTCCTGGCATCCTAACCTGCAGTGTCCCTCAAGGGTCTATCCTTGAGCCTCTTCATTATATATTTTATGTAAATTACACATGCAGTTGACTGTCAATTACTTCTGTCTGCAGATGACTCATGCTTGACTTTCAGAGATAATTGATTGGTTTGTTGATAACAAACTAAGCATTCGTTTCAGAGAAGACAAAACAAAATCAACTCTTTTTGGTAACCATAAAAACAAAAAAGGCTAAGAGATCTGGATAAAAGAAGGAGCATAAAATTAAGAAGCATTCCAGGATGACATACCAGGATGAAGGCCACTCTGGCAAGTCAATGGTAACAAAAACCCACAGCAAAATGAATGGTAGAGTAAGTTTTTTATACATAAAACACGATTTTCTGTGTAGCCCAGTACCTTCCAGATCACTTGCCAAAGTACTTATACAACTGCATTTTGACTATGCATGTGCTGCATGGTATCTTATGCTGCACAAGCTATTTGCAAAAAAAATTCAAACAGCCCAACAAATTAAAAAATTCAAACACATGCATTAGATTTTGCTTAAACCTTAAAAAACACTTCCCACATAGATCATAAGGAGCTTAAGGAAATAAATTGGTTCCCAAAAGGGTAAAACAATATTTTGATGTATTGTAGACATGCTCAATTTTTTTAAAACACAGCACCTGTCTACATGTCAGAAATTTTTATGACTTCACTCAGTCATCTGTGCCCAGGTTTCCCCAGTTAAAACATTAAAACAACCTGCTTGCTCTAATGTCAACTGGATAGAGAGATTTTACTAATCACCCAGTATAGTTGGTAAAAAAACAGTTTTTTAAATATTTTAACACACCATCACACATCACAAAGTGAGCAATAACCAGCACATTACAAAAGCACATAGCACTTTAGCCTGTGAATAAGTTATATGTGCATATAAATAAAAACAGAAAGAAAATAAATTTCAGTTCATTTTCTCTCCCTATTTTTATAGAGCCACCACTTAACATCGCATGTGTGTACAGTACACATCTGCATTGAATCATACCTTGGCTTAGACTGTTTTCTTGCTTCATCCTCTGCAAAAAATGAAAAATATCATGAATTACATCCAGTGCACAAGATAGTAACCCCAAAAAATATAAACTGGATCTTCCTCCTCA
Source organism: Phacellophora camtschatica (assembly GCA_036873815.1). Classification (NCBI taxonomy): domain Eukaryota; kingdom Metazoa; phylum Cnidaria; class Scyphozoa; order Semaeostomeae; family Ulmaridae; genus Phacellophora; species Phacellophora camtschatica. The sequence goes on along the minus strand of JAYJMH010054203.1, from coordinate 6,625 downwards.
GCTCAAACATATTTCAATCTAAATAACATCAGAATTACAAAGTCAATCAGCAAAATAATGTCTATTTAGCAAAACATCCATTTTTAGTACTACATGGATGTTACTAACATTAATTAGTATCTCAAGTACCTCAAGGTTCAAAACAACACTACAATTTTCTTCTTCCTGTCATAATGCTGTACCCACTACTACCCACTAATGATTTTACAACAATACACGAAGGTCACATAGGCAATACAAACAGTACTGATATCAGATTCAGCCACATTTACTTTCTCTGTGGTGCTTTGATTGCAGGCACAGTTTTCTCATTCATTTGCTCGCAGGCACATAATATTTTACAAAAACTGAATGTTAATGGTTCCCTACTCGAAAAATATATTTTATTTTGATTTGAGCATAACAAATTGCTTTTTGTGCAGCTGTTGCAAAAATATAATAAATATGACGTTTTTTTATATTTTTCATTTGCATGCCTGTCTTGTCCAGGGAAAGCAGAGACCAAATAATATCAGCATCAAGTGAGTCGCTGTTCCATTTGGAGTTGCTATTCGCCTCAGATTTTCTAGTCTCAAGGAGCAGTTTTCAGAGTGTGTCAAGTGCACAGACAAGATTGTTCTAATGGATTATTTCTATTGTTCTAAATTTGGGTAAATGAAGATCTGCACACCAAAAATACAATAAAATATATTTGCACACACACACACACACTTAAATAAACATTGTTGAATGTATATCAAGAACTGACATAACTTGCAGATTGGGTGGAGGGGGGGGGGGTTCTAGAGTAGAGTTCAATTTGTTCCATAACCTAGTCAATATTAAAGGCTAATATCATATTTGTGTTCATTTAATATTCAACTCGGATTTTCAAAATATATAATACATCTTTTTATAGAAAGAAGTGCTAAGATGACTTCAATGTCCCAAGTTTCTCTTTTTATGTCTCAATCAGAACTTAGAAATTAGGCAAAAAACGAATGGTGAGGTGTTCAGAACTGAGGCATGTTGGTAATATTGCTATGTAGAACTGAGACTCGTGCATTTGATCTGACAAACTGAAAAAGATTCAATTTTCCATTTCTGCACTGACAACACTCATTTTAGTAAGCAATATAAAAACATGAGTCATGCTAAAAGCAACTCTTTGCATGGGCAAATCAATATTGTGTGAATTTTCATACAAGCACTTCTGAGTAGGCACTGTTTCTGTCAAGTTGTAAAGCAAGTCAAGTGAAAATTAACAAGCAAGCACATGTTGACAGAAAGGTATAAATTAAGATCCAAAATTCTTTAATGTGGTCATTTAGCTGATCCCAGTGCCAGACTAGAAAGTATGTACTGCTTGCAGAAGATCTTCTGTGCACAAACAATTTGGCTATTTTTCTTAGTTAAACCTAAAAATTTGCAGGATAAACTTTAAAAATCAACATCTATTTTTGATTTTACTGTTTTCCTTTTCAATTTTTAGTTTATTTCAGTTTGGCAACACCATATCGTGAATTTTTGGCAACCAAAACAACATCAACATTGTAGTAACACTCTAAAAATTACAAAATCATCAATTTTTACCATAAAAAATACTCCGCACATAGCTGTCATGAAAAATGGGAAATCCCCCCCTGGGAATATGGCAAGGAGGCTGGAAGAGAAATTGGTCTTGAATTTTTAGATGCTTTATTTAGAAATTTTGAAGTCATTTGAAATTTGCTTGTGTAATGGAGAGCGCCACTGCTGGTGTCCTCTTAGTGTTTGCATTTGAAATGAATGTTGTCACATAATTATGTGTTTGCAGTGTGTGTTGACAATCATGAGTTTCATATGCATTTTTTGCTGCCTGGACCATTTATTTGTCAATTTGTTTATTAATGTATTTAAAAATTTGCTAAGAAAGATTTTCACACGATTTTTCATTTTCATTTTCACATACGACTTGACTTTTCATTTTCAAATACAGATGCATAGTATTAGGTGATTCCCCAATGGTCTGGTTGATTCATGGAATGGTACAATGGTCCTATAGTCCTAGGGTCTTGTTAATGGACTATGCCCATAATCATGTTGAATTTAGAAGTAACATAAGAACTACTTGGCCACGGCCAGTATAATCCTGTTAAAAAGCACTTGAATGTAAGGTAACATCAATGCAAACAAACCTTCTCAAACTTCCCATTGAACGTAAATTTATGTTTTAAAAGCCCTCTTTTGAAATACGTCTTAAAATTTTTTAGAAATCTTTGCTTATTCTCAGAGGCCCTTTACATGAGTTCGTTTTGGTGTCTGGTCGAAGCCTTCAAAGCGTTTACATGAGAACAGGTGAAACAAACTCGCACGGTCAACTCAGTTCGGTCAACTCAGATTTTGTGCTTTCGAGATTTCCATGTAAACGCGATTTCATCTCAGCCAGGGTAGACTTACCCCAAGTCTCCAAGAAATTCTTTTTTAATCTAAGGAAAGGAGCTGAGCAAACAGAGAAACTAACGAAGGAACGAGATTCGAAAAGGCCTGTGTCATGCATGCAATTAGAGAATTTTGTTAAAGCCAAACAAACAAAATTTGAATAATTGTACTTGTCATTGAAGAATTGTAATTTATACTTTCCAGATTGGTCTCAGTGTGATCATGCTATAAAAATGAAACAGCAATTTTAGCTGATTTGGGTATACCCTGACTATTTACAAACTTTCAAACTTACAAACTTACTTTCAAACTTATGCCCTGATTATTTACAAACTTACAATTTTATGATTAGAACAATCCTGTCCTCCTGTTCTCCAACAAACTCTAAAATTTTAGCTAGACTCAGATTAAGGCTACCCTTTTTTGGGAATATGTCTTTAATTTAATCCTGCATTTATTTCTGGTCAAAACATGAAGGTTTTGTAATGATCAACCATATTTAATATGCCTGCAAGATTTTTAACTTTGACCGTGTCTCATTTTTATTTAACAAAAAACAGTCAAACAACGAAAGGGAAACATTCCTCCTCCTCCTTGATCTTAATTCTGCATCTGCAAAACTGTTCAGGCAAAATCAGCTTTATTCAAATCGACTGAAGTCTGCTAGGCAAACGAAGTGAGTTTTATTAAATTAGAAAGCAATTCCTGTAAATTCCATACAATTCCTGCTTCTGAAATGGATTTGTTTTGAACAAACTTTCGGCAAAGCGAAGACGAAAAAAAAAGTTAACCCAGACAGATAATCACAAACAGAAGAGGCAGACAGGCTATTTTCAGACCTTGAAACATGGAAACGTGCGCTTACCTTCTCCATCTGAGTGTGCTTTGTTGCTTGCAAGATGATTAGAATTCATTCCATTGAAGTTTACAAGCCTATGAGTAAGGGAATTCGCAAACCAATGCCTTTTTGTTTTTGGTAGCAATTTGCAAGAAATTCCATCATTTGCGGAGTGAATTTGAGTTAAAATTTGTGACGCGTTCGTGAAATCCGGGGAATGGGATCTGATCAAAAATCTGATGGACAAAATGCAAATGGCGCGCTTCAAAATGGTAGGTTTTTCCTCCATAGCGGAAAGAGCGCAGCGACATAAGTTAAGTCTGTCCAAAAGTCTAATATTGTGATTGATTTTGCGGTTGAAAGAATTAATGAGCAAGTAGCCAAATTTATAAAAAATATGTTTGGAATTTATAAAAAAATTTCTATTTGGACAAAAAACCAGACAAAATTCGTACTTTTTAAATTTTCGTTCCATTTTGTATAAGTTATTTTATAAAGGAACTCCAACTCTGAACTGAGGTTGGAAGTTCCTTATTTTCAAATCAATTTTTACACAAAACCCTCCTTTGCCCCTTAGTTTGTTTTCCAGAGATGCTGAACATCTTATTTTTGCTTTTGGATTCATTTCTCATATTCATAATCAAACATGATGTTGGCTTCATTTTGTCGAGCTTGGAACAGCAAGAGTCTATCATCTTTGTCACAGGAGTTTTGAATTGACGTCGCCATTCCAAAAAATCATTCTTCGGACTGTCCTCTTCTGCTCCTCCATTCTGACCATTCACAAACATCTATTGGATTGGTTCTATGCCAATGTTATTACAATCACGTGTAAAAAGCTCGTCGAATTGATAAAAATTCCATCTTCTATTGGATCATTAATTTTTCTACCTTATTCAGCAAATATTTATGCAAAGTGAAATCCTAACATCATTAAGCAGAAATTAAGCTTTTATTTCATATATACTACTCTTTGTTTTAAAAGTAGTAAAATGAATAAAGATACTTACTGTGCGTGCGAGTTGAATTTTTACTTCGGCGACGCCATTTTTTTTAGCTGCTCTACTCCAGGTTAAAACGAAAACTTGATGACAGTTTCGAAAAGGTAACTGAACTGAAACAAGAAAAAGATACCATACCCATACTTCGAGTTGCCCATACCATACTTCGTCTTTCCTTGTGAAATAGACGCAACGACGTCGTCTAGTTTGTCCTCCATTTTTAAATTCCTTAACCTCTTTCACCATAATTTTTTAACCCCTTCTTATACCGTATATTGACGGTTTTTGAGAGTATAGTCTGCATCTATAAAAAGTGTGATTTATTAATCAAAACTAATTTGAATTATAAGGCATCTGCTATAAAAACCGTTGGGTAGAAACCTTATTTAAAAATAAAACATTGCATTAGAATGGAAGAACATATACACATGTGTTTGTGACTTTTATGAAACGAAATAGTAAACAGTATGTAGAATCTAAAGCAAGAATTTCTCAAAATGGGCCCCAACTCTAACTCACATTGATTCTTATCTTGTTCTAAAGCTTCTTCCTTTTAGAAACTTCTCAATTTAAAAAAACATTCAAGCACTGCCTGCAAATACTATTTCTACCCCCCTCTCTTCAATAATTCTAAAAACAAAATCGTAAAAAATTTATAGAACCTTTGAGCCCGCGTCAATATGCAGTAGCCTCCGACGGCATTCATAAATGCTGCATAAGATGCATTTCGAACGATTGTAACGATCGTCACCTATTTTCCCTGATATACTCTTTTTAGTGTGGTCGCTTATTTCAAACCCAGAATAACGTCAACAGAGCAGATAGGCTTCAGCCAAAACTTTTTAACAATGCATGAATTGGAAAAAAATTCTCGTTAAATAATTTGATGAAATGCTACATTTCTAAAAAATGTAATATTTTACCATCCATCAACAGTTTTCTTAAAATTTTCATCAGTGAGGCCCAATGTATTGAGTGCTGGTTTTAAGTCGTCATTGAGGATTTTGGTGTATTGGTTTTTTTAGTGCCGGTTTGGAGGTATGGGATATGAATTTATTATTGAGGCCTATTGAGGTAATGATTGCCTCTTTGTAACCAACATACCGATAATCAGTTTCCAGCTTGCTGCTTGCAACCTCCGTAATATGCAAAATTTTCACCAATAACGTGAGATCCCACTTCTTTATAATACCATTGTTAAAAACCTCTTCCTTTTGTTAAAAAAAGTCTCGAGTTCTGCCAAGTCGGATGAATATCCATAAACGTATTTCTTAGTCTCAAAAACATAAACTTTCGCCAAGTGCCTCTTCACCAAAAAACTTTATTGTTTCTTTCCATAGTATTGAATGTGCTGATTACGAAACAGAAAACATTTTTTGAAACGGAGGTATAGATAATTTTTTATCAAGGGGCAAAACTTGGCTAATTCTGAGTCTGTTTTTAAAACAAAGGTCTCGGTCGCCTTTCAAACTACTCACAAACACAGGCCTTCATCAGAAATGAAAATGAGTTTTACGTGTCTTATCAACTTGTGGTAACGATTCTGACAGTGACAATGACAAATGCATAGCATTTTGCAAAGATCCGTTTTTTATTGTTGGTCATTTGCCTGAAGTCAAGAAAGTGTTGATCTGGCGGCCTTGAAAAACTCAAAACGAGCAGACCAGAAACAAAACAACCCAAAAGGGAAGCATTTTGGTGCCTCCGTTCCTTGCCACATTTTACACGGAACGGTAAGTTTCATCCGTAAACTATTTATACCTGACCCGTCTAAGTAAAATTTCTCGATTACATGGATATGATGCGAAAAACAATGTCCTGAATTAGATCCAAATAAAACATTTCATCGATTTGTAAATCGTTTATGTTAAGGTACACACGAGAAAATAATTTGTCTTTTAAGTGAAAAATATCTTTTTCAGGAAGTGAAGGAATTTGGAATCTGCATCATTTCAAGAGATTGACCCAGCCAGCTTGACACTGACACAACACCCATAAATGAAAGAAAATGGTGGGAAGCAAGTAGTCAACAAATGTTTTAACATGCCCGTTGATGACATTAGACGTATCTATTGACCCTGCAGATAAGCAAGCATAAAATAAAGCTATAAGAATGCCTAATGTAAATAGCTGAAATGTGTAAATGTATCTCGAATAATTTATTTTTGTTGAAATAATAAAATTGGCGAACCAAGAAAAAAAGGGTGTAATACCAACTCACGTTATTTCCGACTGCGCCACCGCGCGGATCCTGCGCTTTTTCGAAAGAATCGAAAGTTATAATTTGTGCCATTGTAAGTAAGGTTGTGAAAAAGCAAATCCAGCCTCTATCTGACTCTTCAGCCGATTTTCCCATAAAGAGCATTTCGGGGCTTATGATCAGTAT
>JAYJMH010054202.1:0-36261 GCA_036873815.1 Phacellophora camtschatica | reverse complement strand
GTTATGTATAACCCGTGTCCCCTGCTGGAAACAAGTCATCTCGAGACTTTCGCGGGCTAGGCACGTTAAATACAATAACTCACTCAGAGGGTGGTTATGGTACTGTACTCTTAATCCAAATAGATTCACCAAATCACCTGAAAATCAGACATTGAAGAAACAGTGGGACTAGGTAAAGATGTAAGAAGCTCTACAGAACGTTGCCCTTGCGACACTTACATATCTCATTCAGGATCACCGGTGGAAACTGTGTTTATAGACGAAGAGATACCTAGGGACCCTGAAGACACAATGCTATATTCTAATGAGTTAGTTTCTGTGTCAACTTTGGATTGCATCTCCATACGGCTATGATCGATAGAATTACCTTCATTAAATAATCAAGCGTTATTTAAAAAAACTTATGAAATTGCCTGTAAATTTAGCACTACAATTTTCACTAAGGTGGATACCGTCCTTCCATAAGCAGTCTCTCTAAGCAGTTTGATCGTAGGAATGATGTATGAGTTCATTTCATCAACTGTTGCTCCCTTGAATGTTTTGACAGTGACAAAATAATCCTTGGTTTCAGTGTTGATATCTCTCCTTTTAATATACTTCCTATAATTGAATTGTCAACAATAGCTATTTCCGGTTTACGATCAATGAACTCTCGATACCCATGAGGCCTAGCTTTTCCCTGGAATGATGTTGCATGTCTTAAATTGCTTTGCTGTTTCCCTGGCCAATGTGATTCTCTTTCTGCACTATTTTGGCCTTACTATTTTCTTGCAGTCCTGGACGTGCTCTTTGTTGCTGTAAAGCTTCAGCGTACGACCACTCACCTGGGACTACATTTCTTTGTCTTCAATTGATTTCAATTGATCAGATTCTGTTGTTCGTTTTGCGATTAGATGTGTCTTGAAAACTTTCCATTGTCGTCATTGGAAATCTCTCACCATGTATTGTGTGATGATTTTGATAAAGTGATTTTGAAACTTTATTTGATTGATTTATTTTAAAACTTTCATTACCTGTATTGCTCTCATTGTGGCGCGAAAGTTCTGAACTTCGAAGGCTGTTTGTGGATTCTGGAGCCACCCTCAAATTTCGTATTTCAATTTTTAGCAAATGATTTTCATCTTTTAACCCCTTGTTTTCCCTTTCTAAAGACAACATTTTTTCCAGCATTATTTGAAATTCTTTATTCCCCTTCTGTTTCCCTGTTGGTATTTTGGCTGTTAAAGAATCAACTTTCTGTTCCAGAATTGACAATCTGCGATTCATGTTATGTTCCTCTATGTTGTTTACATGACAATCCTTGTCGACTACCGCAGCATATTATGTCCCCATTGTTTCCACCCAACCCATCAAATCATTTCCTTTCGTTATGAAAAATTCTAGAAAAATTCGTTATGTAGAATATCTTTTGGAGAAAATTTCTGACGAACAAATCCTTCGGTTTTCTTTATTTTTTCTGGTAATGGCAGCGAGAACAATTCAATTGTTTGAAGTAATTCCAACATGTTGACAACGTTGGGATTTGGTGCAAGTAATGCTTGACATCATAGGTGTGCAGTCAGCCAGGTTTGCAAGACAAAAAAGGATTCCCAAGGGTGCAAAAGGCGTTTGAAATCCATTGACCTTCCTCCTTGCAAAATTCAAAATTTTTGAAATTAACATAGATGCGCAGGCGCAAAGTGCTCTTTGGTCAGCAGGACAAACGTTTTCCCTCTATGCTCAGATTGATACCAAACAACTTCAAAGATGGATGAGTTTTATTTCGAACTTCACAACGACCATGATTTGGATGAAGAAGAGCTACTTCTTCTGAACAACCTTGCTCGCCCAAGAAATTTGCATTTGGGCTTACCATACTGGAGGTACCAGAGATTTAAAGTGGAGCAGATGCGGGACGATGAGTGCTTGGTGGAATTTAGATTTGCAAAGGAAGATATCTACACTTTTGTGCAAAGATTTCAGTTTCCTGAAAATTTTAAGTGTACCAAATTTTGCCTTAAACTTTAATTGTCCCAAAGTATATGAACATCTTAAAATGTCCAAAATCATGTTTAGGTTAAAACTAAGCAAAATTACTAACAACTCTACAAATAAGTGTCCAAAATGTTTGCCCCTAATTTTTTTAATTTAAAACTTTGATGTTGATGAAATGTAAATAATTCTGAAGAATTTTGCAATGTATTACACTTATTTTAATGATAAAAAAATAATTTTACCTGTTAGGACAAATCAATGAAGTGGAACAATTTAAAATTGCACTGACAATGCTGAAAGCTTATCAAATAGTTTCTAGTTGACAATTGACCTTCAATATATTTTAGAAATGCGTTCAACTAACCAATTGTGCGTTAATGACATTTATTGAATCCTGTGAAAATTTTAAATTTCAGTGCAATCAAATCACAGAAATCCCCTGTCTGTTCTTTCTTTTCTGCACTATTTTTTAAAAAAGCCAAAAGCAATTCATTTTGTTTTCTGCATTTGGCGGAACATGGCATTTTGTTGGGCCAACTGCTGTCTCATGATTTCCATCACGCCTCCATCTTTCTTCTTCCTTGCCTCAGACTCTTTCTTCCTCAATTCAATATATTTCTCTCTCAAATCCTGTTATCTCTTTTTTAATTCCATTTCTTGTAATTGCTTTCTTGCATTTTTTTCCAACTCTCTTCTTTTTATCTCTATCTCTTCCATTGTAACTTTCAATTCTTTCTCATTCCTTTCTTCATCTCAAATAATCTACTGTGTCCATCATTCCTCTCTTCTTTTTCCTCCCACTTTCTGGACTTTCTCTCTCTTTTGTCTGCGCTAACCTCTCCATTGCCCTCTTTCTAACATGCTCTGCTGTTTTCTTTTCTTTCTCGATACTCTTTTTCATACCTTCCTCGCCTCTTGGATGCTCCTCTTCTGCCTCATGCATCTCAATTATCTCTTCTACAGCCACATCCAGCTCGGTTTGTTCTGGGCTTATCCAACTGGCCTTTTCTTCCTCTGCCATCTTCTTCTTGAAGGATTTCTCAAGCTTGAGAAAGCGATCCCGCATTGCCCTTTGGTCCACGTTAAAGTTTAGGCCATCTATAAGGTTCAGGGACTTGGCAATTTTGTCCCAGCTTTAGCCCCGCTCCCTTGTTCCAGACTTAAACTGATAAGGCTCAGCCACAAGGAGTTCTCGACACAAGCGAATGTTCTGTTCATTTGTCCATGTCATTTTTGGCCTGTTTAAGAAAGGATGTCTGTTGTCTGGAAAGAAATTACCAAAACTGCGGGATTTCACAGTTATAAAAAACATTTTTGACTGCTTATAATGAAGTTTCTTACACAAATCGACTCAATTTCATATAAAAAAGCATAAAATGACATATCAACAATCACATTATGCAAGAAGCTACGCTCAGATGCTTTATAGAAGAGAGGGTCTAAATAACTGAGGGGATGGGAATTTTTTTGAAAACTAATAAATAAGCGAGGGGGTCTTAATTAACAATGGGGTGGGAAATTCTTATAAAATTAACCGCCAATATAGGTAAAACACGAGATAAATACTGTCTTCTGTTTTCTATGCATAGATATAAATTTGGACTTTTGACACTTTGCTAAAATTAATAAACATGGGGGTCTTAAAAAGGTGCGAGAGTGTGTGGAAAAAATTAATAAGCGACCTCTTGTATTAAACACCCGAGAGTATTTGTTTTTACAGAAAATGTTGAAAGAAAGTATCCTTGCCTGTGACGTGAGATTTAAAAAAAAAACTAAACTCTGAAATCAAACCCAGCAATAGTCTAGAACCCTTAAAATCAATATTAAGACATTCCCATTCACATTCAAAAAATATTATATCTTCTAAGTTTGCTTTAAAAACGAAATAATGGATAGATAATGTTTGTCTATAAAGTTTTACGAACGTTTAAACTTTCTTCTTTGATGCCTCTTGTTCAATAGAATAGGCCACGCAGTCACTCAAATTGAACGTCTGAAAAACGATGAAATTAAAATATTAAATCCAGCTAACATAAACAAGCAAATTAATAAAGGACATTATTGATTAAATTTCATGTTTTTAAATGTTAAAATGGATCAGACAAAATATGCTTACCTAAAAACTTGGATCAGTGCAAACTTGAGTTCTGAACTGGAGCAAGACGCGCTACCAAAAGTCACGACGCACTGGCCCCGCTAGTTCCAGGTCTCCCCAGCTCGTCGTTGTCTGGGGCGTCGTGTTTCGTAAACACTACTGTCACCATGCGACTTTCTGCTTCATTTCCATCATAAATATGAGTTTTATTTTTTCCAGGACTTCATTTTCAACCTTCTTATGAGTATCTTCTTTAATTCTGATTTCCTTTGGAGGTGATGAAATTCCTGATTGTATCAATAAAATGATCGTATGCTGTGTTTACGTTTTCATATTCCAAATTGTTTGGAAACAAAGTTTGATTTAATTTCTCCAAAAATTCATATTTTGAATAATTTTTTAGTGACATAGATTTTATGTAAGTTTGTTCATTCGTTATATTTTGGGTGATTTTCCTCGTGCAGTAGATTAATTGATGATTAGATAGTGCAACATCTAGAACACCAAACTGCCAATTCCCTTTTGTTGAGTTTGTTAGTATGGGGTCATTCAGAGAACATAATTCATTGTGATGTTTAATGCGATTCGATGATTTTTATTTTTATTTTATTCAATAAATTGATATTTCGATCACCTAAATTGAAGATTAATTCGTTTTACTCCAATTTTAGTGATTTCTGGCATGGAGAACAAGGGGCGAACCCTGGAGCTGGCAATGAATCCAATAAAGATACAAATTTTTGAACGGCTTATGAAATAAAGTTTCGCTGATCTTTTTCGATGCCTGCTCAGGAGATCGGCCCCAGCTCTTCTATTTGAATAATGAAACGAGTTTATAAGCTGAATTCATACAAGAAATAACAATTTATTGGGGTTTTGGAGACGTTTTCTGACAACTTTTGCCCCGGTTAGTAATTCATACTTCCATTCAAGACAATTTTTTCGGAAAAGTAAGACATTTTCGGCACCATCTACCTGCACCGGGGAGTTGATAATCTCACAGGGCGCTGGCGGTTGATAATCCTCCAGTGGATACTGCCAAAATTGGGCTTTTCGCTGGTAAGGCTATATATATCACTTTGGAGCGGTTCCTGATATATGTTGCCCCTGAAATTTGTTGAAAATTGTTAAAAGGTGGCGCAACTATAAAAAGGTGTAAAAGATCTTTTACACACAGCTCCCGTTCTCAAAACGTAACCACATGAACAATTTTTGTAATTGATTGCCAATTGCTCGAGTCTCTCATACCAATGAATAGAAGAAAATTAAAACATGACCAACAAACATTCTTATGATGTGAAATTTTTCCATTTTTGTACCTGCTAGTTTTAGCATTATTTTCTCAGTGAACATTTAAGATTAATAAATAAAAACAGAATTTTAATTTATCTTGTGAGGGAATGTGCTCTTTCGTTTAGATTTCATTTTGTTCATGGGCAACGTAAAAACCATCTCTTCAGTCCACCAATGTTGAGCCAGATCGCAGCTGCTTTAGCCAAATAACTGCCATATTGAACCAAACATCGTTGTTTGTGCCAAATAACTTTCATCTGAGTGTTGATGTTGTTGTCCTGGATTCTATTCTTTCTTAGTCAGCACACACTATTTTGTTTTGTTTTTGTGAAAAACTTTTGTTTTTGTGAAAAACTTTTGTTTTTGTGAAAAACGTTTGTTTTTGTGAAAAACTTTTGTTTTTGTGTTTCCTGTTGTCCATCACATCAGTATATAACCTGAGATCACGAACATGATGCACCCCACCATGAAATTCTTTCCAGGGAACACATTCGTCGTTATCATTTATAAAATTTCTTGAAATTCAATGAAACTTAATAATAAAATTTTGAACTCGATATTGAGGTTGAATGTGGTCGTGCCCTCAGGTTGACCTGTAAAATTTGTCTGTGTCTGGATCCCCTTCGTCCGTTGTTTCTCGCTCTTTGAGCTGTAATAATACGCCAATGTGTAAAATTGTTTCTAAATTTACGAACTTCTGTTGGCCTATTTTTTGTTGTAAATAATGACGTTTTCCATCGCAGAAGGCTTATTAACAATGTCATCACTTGGCATTAAGGAAATGCTTATTTGCAACACAATCTCCAACCAGAAATGTCTTTAGATTTTATGGCTAGCGTGCCACACGCTTTTCTTATTTCTAGACAGCAGACCGACCCTTTGATAGTGACGAACCCAGCTTTACTGAAGGTTAAAATATTTTGATAACCATGCTTTGACTACGGGACGTTAGACATCATGGGTTTTTTATCCGGCAAGAGTCTTTCTTTCTGTATTATAACTAACAACAAACAGCACGATAACAAACCAAATGTCCTGCGTCAAAGAATTAACATCGGTTCTTGTCGTTTTACAAGAACCAGCAACTAAATTGATTATCAAAATTTTTAGTTTTCGAGATGGCAATTGTGAGTTCATCAAAGACGTCTGAGACGTGTGGTTTGGTTTTTGGCAGTTGGAGGTCAAGGACTACATTTTCCATTTTCGATGAGAAGTTGATTCTTCTATCGAATGTATGGTCATTTCTTACGTAGTAAGCCACTCCGCTTCCATATACTTCGCCGTCTTGGATCGTTTTGTCTAGTTTTGTCTCAGATATTCTAATGACGGCAGCATTGGATTTATCTGTAATTATACGAAGTTCATCAATTTTGGGTAAAGGCTGTTGATCTGTAAATGGATGAAGTGGAGCCCCTTTTTATTAGAGGGTTCCCAAATACTGCAATTTGTGTTTAAATAAGGAAAATCCGATTTACCGTAATAATCAGAAGGGGGAATATTAGCAGGTTTAATCTGTTTGTTATCTTTCTGGTGACCTTTACATACCATACAGAAGTATCTACAATTGTTTTAGTACAGCAAAATGTTTTTCAGGTTCCTGATTTGAGATCTGTTGGGTGCACATTTTGTGTGCACCAAATTTTTACGTTTAATGCAAGGTAATCCTTTTCTCTCGTATTTACTAGAAAGAGAACAAGAAGGGTATATAGACCCTCGGTGGAGATGAATGAAATCTGAAAAATTGACGATTCTTGTTTTATTTCAAATCAATTAGAGTACTTGCAAAAATTTGGTCTTCAATAAAATGTCAAGAATATTTAGAAGTTTAAATAGTGGTTTGCCGTCGTAATATTTGTTCTTCAATGTTATTAGCCTGACTTCCTTTTTTATTTTGTTTTGCTGTGGTGTAAGAGAGGATTTATATGTTCCTTCCAAATTTATAAGCCCGCAATTTACGTGGGGTGATGGAAATGCATTAAATATATTTATCAGAGAATTTTGCAAAACATAATTTGCCCGGATTCTAATGCCTTTAGAAATTTTGGTATTTATTTGCTGGATATGTGGCTTCCATGTAAGATGTTTGTCTATCAAGATACCAATGTATTTTGCATGGTCCACCTCAACCAATGTATTTTGCATGGTCCACATTATATTTATCTTTATATTTATATTTTGGGTAATTTGTTTGTGTTTAGGACGAACTAGTAAAAAATTTGATTTTCTTATATTTAATGTGAGTTTATTTGCAGCCAGCCAATCTTAAACTTTTTTCTACTTCTTAGTTTATTGTATTTTCTATATTGATTATCTCTTTATCAGCATAGAAGATGCTTATATCATCAGCGAAAAAATGAAAATCTAGGTTTTTTGAAGCTAAAAGGATGTCGTTAATGTATAATAGAAATAATAATATTGGTCCTAGAACACTATCGCATAGTCGATGTTAAGATTGTTTGAAAGTTCACTCTCATGTAGACGCATTGTGTTCTGTAATTTAGATGTGCGTGAAACCACTCCAGGCCGATGCCTCCTATTCCATGATATTGAAGCTTACTAACAAAAATATTGTTATCAACTGTGTCAAAAGCTTTAGCGTTTGTACATTAGTTGTTCACAAATTTTATTAAATACTAGAAGTAAAGAGATAGGTCTATAGTTGGAAACTATAGTTTTATTGAGACTTGAGGCTTTGTAGATTGGAATCATTTTGGATCCTGTACTGAAGGCGTCATTAATTAGGCGAGTTAGGAGTTCTACAATAAAGAACTCACTGATTTTCTCGGGTTTTGCCGGCAGTGAAATGTTTATTCACCAGATTTTTTGCAATTCCTGTGAAATGTTTATTGAAATGATTTGCAATTTGTTTTTTGTCAGGTGCTACTTCCCCATTTACTTTAAGAGACATTTCATTTGTTTTTCCTTGATTTGATTTATCGATTATTTCGTTAATACCTTTCCATATCTTTTCAAAATACTTTTTGTAGTGATTTCCATTACTTTTCCTTATAAGATGTTTTTTATCTCTTTGATATTTGTATCTTTGATACCGAAAGGAATCTTTAGTTTGTCTAATTTTGTATATAGTTTATTTTTCTTTGAGATTGTTTTTAAAATTCCATGCGTGATCCAGGGTTTGAGTTGTTGATTCTGTTTGTTTTTTTTTTGTTAGGGGCTTATCTACAATTATGAAATATTGTTCATGAAAGTTATTGTATTTTTTCAAAATTTTGTTTTTGGCTCGGAGATTTATCGAGTTTATGAATATATTATCTATCAGTGCTGGGTGGCTTGAATCTTCACATTTAGTTGGTTGAAGTATTAGCGGTTTATAAAAATGAGAAAACATTTGTTTTATATATTTGATGACCATTATTAACCACTTGATAACAATCTCGAAAGCCAAGTCTTTCATAAGGCTGTTATTTTCCTGAACTGCAAAACATCCGGTAACATAATAAGATTTTAGCAGTGGAGCTGAGAATCTGGTGTGAATGGCTGAATAATTTATAAAACAAAGGTTTTCTCAGTTTTACAAACCGATAATACTTCAACCAACTAAATGTGAAGATTCAAGCCCCACAGGACTGATAGTTAATATATTCATAAAATCGATAAATCTTCAAGCCGAAAGCCAAATTTTCAAATTTTAAAGCAAGCATGGCCAGTGGTTAAGGCGCCGGACTCATAATCGTAAGGTCGTGGGTTCGAATCCCACCAAGGTCATACTTGCTGTGAAAGTGTGAGGAGAGCTGCTAACTCTCTGTAATTCCTGGCAAAGGCTAAAGGAATCACGAGGTGTGGTCACATCGAGCCCTGATAGTCCCCCTGCGCCAAGCGCAGAAATCCACACCATTAAAGAATAGCAAGTGTATGTGCCTGAAACTGAAAGTTGATGTATAACCCGTGTCCCCCGCTGGAAACAAATCATCTCGAGACTTTCGCGGGCTAGGCACGTTAAATAAATACGATAACTCACTCACTCGCTCAATTGCTCAATGGAAGCTTGAGTACCTGAGATAGGGTTTTATGAAGTATTGAAACAGTACATTTATCTTCAATGTTTCTGTTTCATTATATTGAATTTTGCTTTTGTTTGTTTAAATCAACAGAACTGAAGACTTTCAAAATTTCAGCACAGGAATTATTTGGAAAGCATTTGTTTGCATATGTTGCCGGAAGTGTAGCAAAACAAAGGTAATTATTTATTTCAAATGTTAAAATTGATGTTTATTCTCTTATTCCAACCTTTGAGTTGCACCGGCAGAAGGGTGCGACTTCAGAATTTGGGATACATAGAGGACTGGGGACTGGTGCATTTTCTGGATCAATTGTTAGAAAACAATCCAGCTGTCAAGTTAGTTTGATGGACACCGGTGCACCAAAAATGTAATTGCGCAATTCAAATGAAATGTTGTTTCATTGCGGTGTGTAGTGTATGACACAGAAAGAGGGGATTTCAGGACATCAACATACACACGAAGTTAAACTATTTTCCGTAAAAAAAACAAGAAACAAAGAAAACATTTTGCAGAACTTTTTGCATCAAATCTGACCGGTGCATTTGCACCGGTTGCACTGGTCTGAATCCGCCCCTGCGCCCCGGGTGTCCCCGATCCCCTGTCAAAATTTTCAGTGAACAGAAGGCGAATAGCCCCGCATCGGCCCCGCCTATCCCCGGGTGGGGGGGGGGTCGGGGCAATAAAATAATAGCTGCATAGTGCTTAACAGTGAATTGAACTGTTTGAAAGAGTGGCTTCAGAGAAATAAACTATCATTAAATATTATTAAAACAAAGGCAATACTGTTGATTCCTAATATTTTTGATTGATGACTTGCCTGTTGAAGTCTTGGACAATATTAGATATCCAGGAGTTCACGTTGACATGCATCTCTTGTGGAATAAGCAAATCTTATCTGTTCAAACAAAGTCTCTCCGCAAAATATATGATTTTTTTAAATATGCAAAACAATTCTTACCGCTAAATATTCTTTGCAATGTTTTCCGGATTATATTGCAATATTTTCGGAAAGGCCACATTTTCGATACTGCTGTTCTGTGTGGGAAGCTGTATCGAGTCCAGACTTACTAAACTACAAAAGTTTTAAAATAGTGCGGCAAGAATTATCACAAATAGTAGATATGGTTCTCCCGCTGAAGCTTTACTAAAATGTTTAAAATAACCATGTGTTAAGGAGGTGATTAAAAGCTAAAAAGCAATAATTGTCTTTAAATCTATTAATGACCTCGCACCTGATTATCTTTCACACTTATTTACAAAGAATTCTGCTCGAAATATTATAAATTGAAAAAATGGCGAAGCTGGCTTGCATGTTCCCTTCACGAGAACTACCAATTTCAATGATTTCGGAAGCGGGGAACTTGGGGGATGAAGCCCCCAAATAATTTAAAGAACAGCAGAACTGACTTTCAAACAATAATTTAAAGAACAACAGAACTGACATGGAACAGCTTTCAACAGAACTGACTGGACAAAAGGGATTCATATTTCGTGATGAGAAAATTTGGAGCGAGCTTAGCCATGATGCCAAGTAAAGCTCCCTTTTTCAATGTTTTGAAAATTGCAATTAGTTCTCTTCATATTATTGTAAACTTAGTTTATTTTGTAATGGTTTTTCACTGCCCCTTATATAGCAATCTTGTCTTGATTAATGGGCAACCGTGCCTAAATAATTTTAAAATAAAATAAAAAAATGAAAACGACAAACGCTAATAAAGAATCTTCTGCTCTAAGCTTTCACAATCAATCTTAAATCTTGTCTTTGCAATTTAAATAAGTGTGCAAAAAGAAAACAAGAATATACAAATTTTTCCTAACCCCTGCTAACTATGAATCTTTAAATGTCTCAAACATGTTATAATGAACCTCTTAGACTTCATGCAATGTCTGCATCATTAGCTGTACTACGTTTTATTCCTCCATCCTTTCTTGGGGTTAATTCACTGACTGCCAAAAATTGTTCGATAAATTTGGCATATTTAAATTTCTTTCTATGTAATTGTCTTTGTTTTCAATATCTTTGACATCAGAAATATTTAAACATCACGCTTAATCTCTACTGGAAAATATTTCAAGAGAGGTAGACTTATAATGTTTTTCTACCTTTCCAAGAGGCCAAAATCTCCTGGGCATTTTTTCTTGATGTATAGTTATAATATCTCCAACGCAAATCTGAGTTTCACCAACACCTCTACTTTGGGTTAAGTTGTGTTGCTCACGAAAATCTGTCAATTACTCTTATTTCCTTTTTACCAACCAATGCTTCAGTAGAATAGTTTAATTGTCTTTTCGTCAAAACAATTGCGATTACACTGTCGCTTATGAGTTTTTATTCGTGTCCATATACGGTAAATTTTCTAACCTTCTTCCGCAAAATGTAATGTGATTGTGTTAGTAATTTATTGAATCCGTTGGAAATCAAATAGGTCAATGTACGATTATTGAGTGTACCTTCAATTTCCACAATTTTTGTATACATTTCATATATCATAACCTTTTAGTTTAATCGTTATTTTCTAATCAGTTTGGTCCTGAGCCATCGCAAAGAGTTGTTTTTAAAAACACAACGAACTTGTCTTTTAATCCCACATTTGCAGGAATACTTTCGGTTGGACAATGAATCCAGTGCTACGGTGTTATCAATTTACCAATCTCCTTTACTCAATTACTAACAAATTTTTTCCATTTTACATCTTTTCCCGACCATGGTAGCACTATCATGTTGTCACACCAACACTGTATCAAGGGAAACAAGATTTGATCTTTTAATGTTTCACTTACAGTATTCAACAATCAATATAATATCACCGCTGCAATCAGTTCCAATCTTGGTAGCGGAAGTTCCTTCGCTGGAAAAATTCTAGCTATACTCGCAACGAGTATACTCTGAAAACAACCCTTTTTAGTGACTACGTAAACGACAGCACATTAAGCTCGTTTTGATGCATCGCAAAATCCATATAGACTTTTATGCTTAATTTCGTTCAACATTTTATTGAAATAGCATCTTAGAAAAACATTGCACGACTCTTGGTTTAAATTGTTCTATAGTTCATGCCACGAGGGTGTAATATATTCAGGTAGAAATGCGCCCAATTTTAACTTCAATATGCATATGGCTTGCAACAACATTATCATAAGAGAAATAAATGGTGATATAAATCCCGAAGGGTCAAAAATAGATGTTGCAAGCTTTAAAATGTTTTGTTTTTTAGGTAAAAGATTTCTACTTTTCTCGATGATATTCTCAAATGTGAGAAAAAATTTATCTGAATTATAATTCCAATTGATTCCAAATATTTTGTGTTTCATTCTTTCAATTATTCTACATCTCCCAGTGTGTCTTTAGCGTAATATGAATTCTCTATTTCAATATTTGTTTTAAGTTCGTTGTCTGAACCCTTTATCTGAACACATCCATTTCGTAACAAAAATCTTCCTTGCATAATACAATCCTTTGCTTCATTGTAAATTCGTTGAGCTTCTTCGGCATTTTCTGTACCCACCACTACGTCATCGACATATTAGATTTTAATAACCTTTTTTCAACATCAGAATCTTTAAATTTGAAGTTCCAATTATGATGATTAATTGTTTCTGCTAGCAATATGCATGTGTAGTACTCAGCACGTAAAAATAGGTAACATTGCGATCCATGCTGAGTCATGCTGAGATAACCTTGAACCTTCGACACAGGAATAAATATAGAGAGATTAGAAATTTTGAAATTAAAGCAACAGAAAATATTGTTTGAAGAAAAACTGAAGATGGCAAATGAATTGGATAGCCACGTTTTGGATTTAACTGACGATAAAAGTGAAATCAAAATTAACTATTGTGGAAAATTCAGTGAAAAAATTTGCGAAGTTTTGCTGGGGATCGAAGCAAAATTGAATAAAT
This sequence comes from Phacellophora camtschatica, assembly GCA_036873815.1. Taxonomy (NCBI): domain Eukaryota; kingdom Metazoa; phylum Cnidaria; class Scyphozoa; order Semaeostomeae; family Ulmaridae; genus Phacellophora; species Phacellophora camtschatica. The sequence goes on along the minus strand of JAYJMH010054202.1, from coordinate 22,977 downwards.
TGGAAATTTAAACAGCTGCTGTTTCTACTGCTCCTGCAGGATCAGGCTCCCATGTGGATCAAGGGTGGAGCGGGCTCATACACCAAATTTTCCAAGGTGCAGATTAGAAAGTTTCATGGCCAATCATACAGATGCAAGAATTTTGGGATTCGTTTTGTGCTTTGGATCTTGCAAATATAAATTTGAGTAATTATTAGAATTTTAATACCTTAAAACAAAATGCGAAGGAGTGGCATACAAAGGAATTGCTTGGTTGGAATTATCAGATGCCAACTACAAAACGTCAATAAATATTTTGAAAGGAAGAATTTGGTAGACGAGGGCCAATTTAAAATACTTACATGGATACCTTGCTTAAAACTAAAGCATTGAGTAAAAATGCTGATATTGTGGAACAGAAAAATTTATACAACCCTGCTAAAATACATTGCAGAGGACTACAGTCATTAGGAATTAATCCAAATACATTAATCCAAATACCTTAATCCTAATACATCGGAATGGTACCGCGAACAAATTCCAGACCAAATTCAACTTGTAGTAAGCTGGAAATTGTCAGAATATTAGTAGTATGGAGGTTGGGGGTACCAGATCATTTTTATGATCTATTACCAACCCAACCTCATACTACTTTTCCATTTGATGGCTAACCAAATTTTGGCAATCTATATATTTTAAAAATTTTATGGTAATTATTTTATGGTAAGTCGAACATTCAATGGGGTGCCAGCGTATTTTTACAAATGTTGGTTTCATTTTATGGTTTCATTTTACGGTTTCATTTTATGGTTTTATATGATGGAAATTATTTTATGGTTTCATTTTACGGTTTCATTTTATAGCTGTGTTGTGAAGTCATGAACGAACAAGCATTGTATGGACCCATGAATTAGACTGTGCTTGCTGAACTTGTATGTAGAACACCACAGCTGTGGTGTGACGTCATTGTGGTTGATTATTCTTGAAAGTCATCATGAAGTAGCACTACCATGAACCCATGAACTGGACTGTGCTTGCAGCACTTGTGATTTCGCCACAGCTGTGGCGTGACGTAACATAAAAAAGAATCCTTTTGAAAAATAATTATATATCTTCTTCAAATTAATGAATGCTAATATATGAAAAAGTAAAGAATGATTTTTTTGTTTAAGAAAGAATGGCATAATGTCCGTATGCGTAACTTGTTACTCCATCTTCTAGTATATATCGTTTGTCATCGAAGCAGCTGAGTGATACTTTATTGATTTCATAACTTCCTAATTGATGATTTTGACTTCTTATTGTTTTCATTTTATGGTGCATCTGTTTATTATTAAAGAGTGTCTCTTTATAGTTTTCATGTTGAATGTTTTTTATAATAACGTTCTTTTTAATCCCTTTAGCGGTCTTTCCTCCCGTTTGGTTGTCTTTTATATAGCTATACATTTTTGATCGAAGACCTACGAATTCACAAATAGAAACTCCTGCGGCTTCATCTTTGAATTTACCGATTACTTTTTTATTTGTCTTATCAAAATATGGTGAGCTTTCAGGATAGTCGCTGTTATCAAATTCATCTTTATCATTCCAAAAGTTTTTATATACATCTTCAGCTTCAATTTCATAAGTTAGAGAGTCTGTATCAGTAAATAGAAGTCTAGCCTTATTACCATACTTCTTTTTGATGTAGTTATAATGAAAATCATACATTAATGTCTTACTAAGATCTAAGATGCACATACCCACATAAGCCGGCCTGTTTAGGGTTAGTGTTTCTTTAATCTTATGAACAGCTACAAGGTTTTCATTAAAGATCTTACTGCTTACATAAGTAGGTTTACTTGTTAGTTTAATAAATTTTTATCATCAGTTACTAATCTAACATCAACTCTCTTCCTTAAGTTCTCCATTGTTTTACCAAATACTGAATTATTCATAAGTTTGAAAAAGTCTTTTTCAAAAGCATTTTTGGCATTCTTTCGTTTGTTGGTGTTGAAGTCAATATATTGTTTAAGCCAAGGTGACTGATTAAATTCTAATACTCGATGAACTTTAATAATTTTTAATCCAAGATCTGTATATAATTGAAGGTTTCTATAATGTAAAACATATTTTTCTTTGTTTTTTAAAGTTGGAATTAGTTTTTGTAGTAGGCCTGTTGATATATTATATTTGGTAGCTATTTCTTTACAATACTCAGACAACATATTTTTATTTACACAAACCCTTTCTGCAGCTAATGGGTAGTCGTTATGAAGGTCATGCAACTCTTTGGGGTATTCTAAATCAACTTCTGATATTAATCCTTTTTCACTGTTTTCATTATATTTAGCTAAATCTATATTGTTAATCTGCTTTTCTGTCATCCATCTAAAACCACCAGTTGGTAGGTATTGTGACATAGCCCAACCATATAAATTATTAGCATCTAGATACATAATATACTTTGAAGGCGCCTTATCATTGTATAATTGCATGTATTTATTATTAGCTTTACCGTATCGATTGGCTATATACGATATACCACCCCTCATACCTTTTTCAATAAATTGAAACATATCAATGTCAGTCATTAGTTCCAATTTGATATCAGTCATTTTTAGCATAGCATCCCATGACAGACCAGGAGATGTGAAATAATGACAAGGATTAAGTTTATAATATTCTAAACATGTTTTCCTAAAATTTTCAAACACATCAGCTAATAGAAGGATGTCAGATTTTAAGTATAGGTCATGATACTCACCCATTGTTTTAAGCTTGAATGTTTATGCTTATACTCATCATCTGAAATATGTTGGTCATTCATAATACTATGAAAGTCTTCTTTTGTTGGTAGCTTTTCATTGAATTTATCAAAACAGTCCATGTAGTCGTAAGGGTATACTCTTTTTCGAGCCATCAAATCAAGCTTTTTACCTTTAAATTTTTGAGAGGTATATTTTAATAATTCTCTTGGTAGATTACTCACTAGTTTTTCCAAACTAGAGCTCATAAATTGGAAACTATCAATGAAGGTAAGATGATTGCCAAGCATGAAAGCCATGTATTTTTCCATGTTGTTAGGTATAGCATTAATATTCATCTGTTTATCATTTCCTTTCTTGTCTTTGTATGCATACTTCTTAACAATAGCTCCAATCTCTTGCATTATAAAATGACTGTCATAACCTCTTAGATTATGGAATATAACAGGTATTTTTATTTCTTCTGGATTTATTCTAAGTTTTAGATTACATTCTTGGTGTGCTGAGCTTCTGTATTTTCCAGTAATATGACAGTGGTCTCGGACTCGAATATCTTTTTCAGTATATCTTTCATCACAGACGTGACATTCTTTTGCTTTTTTAAATTCCTCTTCATCATCTTTCGTCATTTTTAATGGTTCGTTAAAAAATGTTTTCATAACTTTTTTACAGTATTTCACATCTTCTAGCATCTTCTCCATAAATTTGTACACAGCCTTTTCACCTCTATATATTTGTATTGGTTTTGTATATTTATCATCGTAACAACAAACGACTTTATAACCATTTCCACAGTCTGTGTGCTTCTGATAGGCTTCAGTGTATGATTTATCATTATCAGGTTGGCATCCTTGAATCTTTTCTGTTATAGCCTCAAAGTCTGCGTAGATAACGAATGGTACTGGTTGTTGTTTATGAAAGTTATTAAACCGTAATATATTTTCTCCTTTTTTAGGCATAATTACTGCTTGTGTTCCATTTACCTGAATACAGTTTTCTTTATGATTGTTTAATACTCTTTCAGAGCTAAAACATTGCAGACAGTACTTGCAAAAGCGTTTCTTCTCTTTGTGTTTCGTTTGGTTGTACATAAACTTGTTGAAATCTTTAATCAACACGTAATGCTTTTTTTCATCTTTTGTAATTAAAAGCAAATCCATATGATCTTCGAATTCGTCTTTTGATAGATAGATTGGATATGGTATTTTATTTTCGTAATTATAAACGAAAACATTGATGTTGATTTCATTTTGCTTTTCTATTTTTTCATATTTTTTCTCATCAGTCGTTACTGGAAATTCAATTCCAGAGTAATCCAATTTATCAACGTATTCTTTATCAGATTTCTTAATTCGTTGAGGAGTTTTATCTTGTGGGTTTGAGTGTCTGATGTGACACCATCTGGAGCATTCATCATCTTCGTTTTTCATGTTAATTAGTCCCTTAGCACTATTTTGTAGTTCTTTCGGTAGTGGTATATACCTACCTCCTCTCAGAGGCATGTATTTAACAATGTTTAGATAGTGATTATCAACAGATTGAATAGTCCATCCTGAACCTTCTGATACCCACTGAGCAATTTTATTTATTATCTCTCGTTTAGACATTTGTAATGCTTCGTGGATTTCTGTTTGGTTAATAATCGTTTGGGCCGTGCTATTGAAATATGCTGTTTTAAATATGATTTCATCACCAGACATCTTACTAAATACCACCTTTAATGTCTCAACAAATTTGAGACCTTTCATTAATGTTAATATAATTTTAGTATGATACTCGATAGCCTTTCTAGTGTTTTGCATTTGGGCTAAAGGGTCTTTATTGTTTTTAATACTAATTTCATATGATTTAGTGTAACCTTTTAAGGCTTTGTCTGTTTGTTCTATTTTAGTCCTAGGTGTTGGAACTGGTTTGTATGTCCTAGGTGCTGGAACTGGTTTTACAGTTCTCAGCGTTGGTATTGGTTTGTCTCTAAATTCTAATGGTGGAAGAATTATGTTGTTTTCATAATCATAAACCATTTGATTTACATTATTGCGAGGTGCTGGAACTGGCTTTATAGTTCTCGGTGTTGGAACTGGTTTTACAGTTCTCGGTGCTGGTATTGATTTTGTATCATCTATCATGATAATTTCAGGCTTCTTCTTCTCTTGCTTTAATAGCAATTTGATGAGTTCTGATTTACTTAGTTTTTTAAGATCTCTCTTATTCATATCTATAAGGTTAGATTTTTCTAATTTCATATATATTATGACTATATATTTTTTTAAGTAGTATATTTAATATGCGTTTAAATATAGTCGAGAATTCAAATGATCCAATCATGGATCCTTCGAACTGTAATTATGAAAGAGTATCATACATGTTGTCTTTGTGATATGTTATTGATTTTTTCCATGATGTTAATTACATTAGTATTTTTTCGATGCTTTCTCGTTTTTAAGTGAAGAGTTTTCCCAGCCAATGTATAATTTTTACCATTTTTACAAGTTTCGCAATACCACTCTTTATGTATCATATAGGTGGTCTTATGGTTTTTTCTTTCCTCATCACTAAAAACTTTAGGCCTTCCGCGACCTCTCTTAACATTTTGATTTTCCATATATATGATCTATATATATTTATTCTTAAGTATCTTTGAATAGTGCGTTTAAACCTGTTCACCATAGAAGTTGATAGCTCCAGAAATTTACTCCATATATAACTCAAGCTCTCAGTCTTAATAAATCAAAATCTTTACCAGTTACCAACTGTTAAATTCATCACTATACCCCTTCCACTTCACCAAAGCTTGCTTCTTTTTATAATCTCTCCGAATGACTTTATCAATACGGAAAGCATCCTGTTTGGCTTTTAATAATTCGGGTTCATAAAAACTCCCTTGAATATCTTCATCTCTAAGATCCTTTATTTTGTATGTGATTGGATTAGTGTATTGTATATTATCAATTGTAAACAATTCTTCTGTCCAGTTTGGGGTATATCCTTTATCGAATACACTTCGTTTATACTTGCTTATCCTAATCTTATCACCTATTTCAAATTTCGGTTTAGATGTTACTTGCTCCATATCACTTGAAAAGCTATCATTACAGTTTCACCTTTCTTATCCTTCAAAGGAACAATCCAACCGTATTTCGAGAATACATCAATAACCATTAATAGATATTTATAGCCTTTATTCCATTTACTAAACCGTTGCATATCGACTAGATCAGCTGCCCAAATCTCATCAACATGATTTACGATTATACGCCGCCGAGTAAAATTTCGTTTTATGGGTGTATGTAATTCATCAGCTAGTTTTCCTTGCCAGTTTTCTTCACTCGACGGCTTTTTCCGTTTTTTGACTTCACTCCCATACCTAGTTTTTGTTTTTCGTTTATGATAAATCGTGCTGCTTGACCCCACTTAGGCATCTTACCATATGGGATCTGATCTAGTGACTCAACCATTCTTCTGTCCGCCTCATTCTTGCATACTGTACCTTCGTTTTTATTACTACAAATGGAGTAGTCAACGTCATGTTGAGCTGCTATTCTATCAACCTCATTATACGGCTCCACCTTAAAATTAGTGATTTTACCAGTATCTTTATCGTATTCTAACTGATTTTCAAGTGGATTAAAAGGACCCATGAATTTATATTTTGACGGAGTCCAACCAGCTTTTGGATGCGGAATTCTTCCAATTAAAGAATGCATATCAATAGCCCCACCATCTCGCTTAGCCTTGACAAATTTACTCTTTCTTGAACCACAAACGGAACATAAGGATTTAAGCATTAACTTTCCATTCTTAGATGTCTCGTATCTTTCATCTACATTAGAAGTTTGTTTTCTGCATTTTACACAGTAACTCGTAGTCATATATAATTAGTTTATATATTTTCATCAAAGTTTTTCTTGCAACTCTTCTTCTCTTTATCTAAGAATAGGAATTCGTATGGAGCTAGTTTATTGAATAATTTCGAATCAATCATATTCTCCTTACCAATAAGTGAACAATGATTATTAGTAGTTGGTGGATATAGAATCATATGAGAGCAATTTTCTTTTGAGGGGTGTCATAATAACTTTGAGTTATGTATACGGGTGAAATTTTATGATGTCTCCCATCGGTAAAATGGTTAGCGATCTTTGATTGGATTCTTTCTGGGGCATTAATCAAATCGTCGAATATAACGATCTTCCGATTATTATCTGGGTATTCATTCGTATTTAGTATCTCATCTGGTCCTTTAATTTCCATAACCTGATATCCAACCTTCTTTGATACGTTAGCCATCAATTTGCGTAAATCCTTGATTTTTTCTTGATGCTCGTTTTGAGTGTAAACATAGATTTTGTCGTAATATGACAAAGTTTTCCTTAGCATATGCATGACTGTATTGGTCTTTCCACATCCACTTTGACCACAAACAAGCATTCGATATTCCTCATTCATGAAGTCACTTAAGCTTCGTTTTTCGTTCTCTCTTTCATTACTATCGTAATTAGGGATTAACATATATAATACATGTATATAAATATCGACGTAAATAAATTTAACACTTATTTCAAAAGATAAATGCTATTTAACACTTATTTCAAAAGATAAATGCTATTCGACAATTTAATATAACGATATATATATGGACATTGATAAATTAAGAAAGAGGGCTGAAGAATCTAGAGAAATTGACGATATGAAACGAAGGATTAGGGAAGAGATCAAAAGTTATCGTGATGGTAAGGAAGATAGACGGTATGAAAATACGGAGTTATTTAAACCTATTATAACTGCTCAAAAAGAGGTCAAAGACACTATCGATCAAAAACAGGAAGGGATGATCAAGCAATTGCAAGATAATCAAAAGTCTATCGTTAGTGGACTTGAAAACGTCGTTCTGTGCAATGAATTACCAAATCAATTGGAAACGAAAAAAGAACCACTTCCAATAGGTTATCAACCAAACATGCTTTCAATAGGTCATCAGCCAAAAATGACTAAGATCATGAAGTCGAATTTTAATGAATCATTTAATTAATCAGAGCTTGACACATTGGATACGATGGGGATGATATCTCCATCTAGACTTAGCACTAACGAATATTCTAAAGATAAAGTGGATGAAATGTTAAGCACAGCAAAAACATTACGTCAAAAAATCGGTTCGTCGAAAAGTCTAACAAATAGAGAGAAGACATTAAATAAAAATTTGCGATCATCTACCACAACCCCCAAAAAGGAACGTCAATACCAGGATGAGATTAGCAAGATAAGAGAAGGGAGAAAATCTGCCGATAATAAAATGAGCATTCTCGAAAAGTACGTAAATCGAATCGCCATCATCCCTGAAGGAAGAAAAACGATTGGGAATGGTGTTAGGAGGTACAAACAATCAAAGAGGCATGCGTATAAAGTAGCTCATGATGGTATGTACGGTGGTCTGTTTATTAATCAACCAAGATTATTGAATGATATGGTAATCGAAGCTCATAAAGGTGGTCAAATTGTATATGAGAATCAAGGTGATAAATCACTTGTAGACCTGTTAACGAAACGGTTTAATCCAAAAGGGAGGTATTTCTCAAAGGCTATACAAATATTCAACGATTTAAACATGCTATCGGGTATACCCAAACATAAATCCTCTGGTAAGGTGAAATTAACAGGTGGTATGTTATATTACACCAAGCCTAAAGATCTGATTGATAGACTTACGCTATTGACTGGTAGTAGAAGAGCCGGTAATAACAACACTGTGCAGCGGAATGAAATTTGGGAGATCATTGATAAACTATTAAGTCTTGGTTACATAACGAAAACACATTATGATGCTTACGTAAAGAAGTATTTAATATAAACAAATGATATATATGAACATACCAATATTCATCAGTAGCACTGATGGTGTACGAAATTCGAAATCCCATGATTTTACGATAAGTTTTACACCCGAGCTTGTGTTAGACAAAAATAAGGATTATTACATAGCTCTCGATAGTCTCTCGATGAGTTACTCGTGGCACAACGTTGCTTCCATTTATGGTAATAACACGTTGAAATATAGCCATGATGGAGGTACAACATGGACTACGATAACGTTTTCAGCAGGTAATTATAGTTATACAGACTTGAATAGTGTATTCAACAAACGCTGTCTCAAAATAATCATTCAAAATCTGAGATATCATTAGCATTTATTCCATCTCGATTTCGGGTTTATATCACCCTTGAAGCAAATTATCGATTAGGCCTTACAACTGGTGATTTTTCTAATTTAATAGGATTTAATAAAGCGATCTTAACAGGTTCTAGGTATGGGTCTAAGTTACCTGATATAACCAGATCAGTAGACAATATCATCATTCATACGAATATCGTTTCTGATAGCATTGTGTCAGGGATTGGTTCTGATGTACTTTACCGGTTTAGTATTGATAATTTATCACTTAGCTATCCTTTTCATAAAGAAGGAAGGAGGTTATTGTATAACAATATAAATACGAATATAATAAAGGAATTAAGAATATATATAACAGATTCCCTGTACCGACCCGTAGACTTGAATGGTATTCCTGTAAATTTAACTTTGTTATTGAAAGAAGGTTGATATAATCTAACATAATAATATATGAGAACAAGCTTTGCAATGAATTCGTTTGGAATAACTTACGAATACAATTTAGATACGGGTGAACGTATTGACAGAGACTATCAATCAGGTGATGGTATTTTTGATACTATTAAATCTGTTAGTAAGAAAATCGCATCTAAACTAACAGGAAAAGCCGCAAAAGATATAGCCCAAAAAGCTGCAACAAAGGCGGTTGAAAAAGGAGCCTAGCAATTAGGTAATAAAACGGGTGAAATCATCGCAAATAAATTAGATAGCACATTTAACAAGAAAGCAGCTTCCCTCGAAAATAAGGGTGACCAAATCATAGAAATATTAAGAACACACCCATTAAATAAACCATATCAACAAGAAGAAAGAGGTACCGATGCAAATATTGACTTAGATAAGGAGATAATAAGGATGCAATTTATTAAATTACTTAATATGTAATTTTTATCTAAACAATTAGTATATGAGTTTTAGAAGTTCAGAAAATTGTGAAAGATACGAATACGTTAGTTTCGATCTTCAAAATCCCATCACATCACCTGCAACTGGCCTGTCTCAACGTAAATTAGGCTATCGTTTTGCGGTTGATAGTAGCGGATAATTGCAATTACGCAGTAGCTGATGAAGCAGGCATCATAAACGGAGGATATTCAATGATTAATCAATTGAAGGTGGACTACAACGGAGTTAATGTTTTAGATACACCGGGAATTAATCATGCAATTAATGTGAAAAACCTGACAGAGTTTTTAAAGTCATATAGTGATTCCGTAGGTCAAAGTTTATTTCATTATGTTGATACAGCAACCGGATTTGCAAAGAGAAAGACCCTTCTCTCCGTGGGTGCTGAAAATAACATTACTTTACCACTAAATAGGTACGGCTTTTTCGAATCTTTCAAAAGCGAAATCGCTCCTGATGGTAAAGTTGTTATAGATGTTTCTCTCGAATCTGATGATAATGTAATCTTTCGTACTACCACTGCAGGAGCTGTGGTACTATCATTACAAAATGGGTACTTTGGGTTCCTAAAATGATTTTTAATTCAAGTGGTGATAAATTATACCTTTCGCAGTATTTTGGTAATCACTCATGGAGTTATTTAAAAGAACGCGTAGAAATTAGTCCAAGTTCACAACTTAGACAAGCAACATTTAGAATTACTACAGCTATTCGTAAACCCCGTCATGTTTTCATTTGGGCACTTAATGACGCTAAGTTGAATGATCAGGAACAGAATATGCTTTTGTTCAATACTTATAATATAGCAAATGGACAATCCTTCTCAGATGCCCAACTCGAATTAAGTAATGGCGTATTTTATCCACAAGAAAGAATGCATCCTTCTGCGGAAATTAGTAAAACATATTAGTAAACGCTATTGAGATATCAAACGCTATCGAGATATCAAACAGGTCATAATAATTATATCGCAAGTCCAATTATTAATTTGAAGTCATTCAAGGATTTATATGGAATGCTTTATTTTGATCTAAGATATCAAGAAGAAGATATTAAAAGTGGTAGTACCAAGATCGAACTACGATATACACTATCAAATAATCCAAATGCACGATACTCCCTTTATGCCTTGATCCTACACGAGGAAGAAATATCAGTAGATATTAAAAAAGAAAAAGCCATGCTTAGAGCAAAAAATAAAATAAAACATATTTATTTTAAAATTAATCTAAGGTACATATATGAGTAGATACATTAGACATAATGTTACCCTTACTAAGAATCAAAAAGCAAAACTCGCTAAAGCATTGATGAATGAGTCACCCGTTACAATAAGATTATCATCTAAGGACTTGAGTGGATCAGACGAACTTTTTCTTACGAAACCACAGATAAAAAGAATTCAGAAAGCTAAATCTGTGAATAAAGGAGTTGACTTAAAGATATCAAAGACCCAAATTAGACATGTCGTAAAGGAAGGTGGTTCGTTGTTTACTAGTCTCATGAACCTAGGAACTAAATTGCTACCAATGGCTACAAAAGTTCTACCGGGATTAGCAACCGGTGCTATGTCGGCACTAGCTGATTTTGGTGTTAGCAAGGCACCTGGTTCTGGTTGTTGCAGCAATCAAAATGGAGGGTTTCTAATTCCACAAGATAAAATCAATCAATTGATTGCATATAAAACCCTACTAACAAAAAAGCAGAAAGAACAGATTATGTCAGCTCTTCAATCTGGTGGACAGCTTGTAATTAAGCCTACGTTAAAGCAACGTGGTGGGTTCCTTGGAACGCTATTAGCAAGCATTGGCATTCCCATGCTTGTAAAAGCATTAACAGGAGGTAATCTCCAGAATCGATCTCATGTTGTTTATAACCCTAGGAGGGTGCCGCCACCACCTCCACCTCCAACACCCAAGAAATCGGGTAACGGTTTGCAAAACAGACCATATTCCAATTTGTTGGTGCCTTATAATCCACCATTTTATGGATCTTGGAACGATCCAACGAATGTTGTAGGTAGTGGCATGAAAAGGAAGGGTAAAAAAAAAAGAAAGCAAAAGGGAGAAGGTCTCCTTCTAGGAAAGAACAGTCCGTTCAAGAACGTTCCTCTCCTAGGAGCAATCTTTTAAAACCACAATTCAAAAACGTTCCAATCTCAAATATCGATATAAACAATTGGATGAAATACATGAAATTCAAAAACTTTAACGGTGTGTACAGTAGAGATGAAATTCGAAATTGCATGAAAGACGGATTCTACGTAATCAACCTAGACGATAACAAAGGACCTGGCACTCATTGGGTCGCAATTCGTATTAGTGGTAATCTTCTTGAATATTTCGATAGTTTTGGGTTAAATTGTCCTCAGGAAGTCGTTCATTTATCGAACGACTTGGGTGTGAATTACGTTTACAATAGTTCACAATATCAAGACCTAACGAGTGTGTTATGTGGTTATTATTGTATTTTTTGGATGAATGAAATGAATAAAGGTAAAACATATTATAACACAATCAAAGTATTAAATCAAACGAATACGAAATTCAACGAACGATTAATTGAAAAATATTTTACGTAATGTACTAATATAAACATGGGTATCTATGATGGAAGTCATGAAAAATCGATCACATCAACAGACGTTAGCGTAAGAGGCGCGCATGGTTGGGACATGCAAGGTCATAAGGTTGTGAACCTTAAAGATCCAGACTCTATTGGTGATAAACAGACAGCTGTGACGGCAAAATTTGGAGACACGTTCTATCTCTTTAAGAAGGTACCCCCGACCGAATCTCCAGGTAGTTTTTCGAATGTAATGAACAATACATCGATTAATATGAATGGTAACTTGCTTTTCGGTTTACCAAATACTCCATATGCAGATACAGAAGCGATCAGCTTTGCTTATTTAAAATCACGCGTATATAATCAACTATCTGAGACCCTTCTCTGGAATACTACACGAGAAACGGGACCGCACTTTACAAAATAGATCGTGGTCTTACATCAGAATAAACCATGGATTCTACGAGAAAAGTATCTAAACTTTATGATCAAACATTATACGAAAATCACGCAGAACAAACGACCGCAACCAATCAACCTATGTTATGCACTACCGCAAACAGAATCAATAATAGATACTTCTTAGATTTTAACAGTAGTCAACGAATGCTAAGCAACATCAACTTAAACATAGCAAGTGGTGGTCAGGACATCATTAACGTTTTCATTGCTTATAAATTGAACTCACTTGCTGGTACGTATTGGTTGAGGAACGGTTTATTTGGTCATGATAATTCAGGCTTTGATGAATTCGTAGCATTCGGACCCTCAGGAGACTTAGTCGCAGGAGGTACTACGCATAATCATATCGGTGTAGGTATCAATAGTGTTGGTGGTGTATCACCTATTGCTAATTATCAAACAAAAGCTAATGCTAGTGAATTAAATAAATGGTGTTGTCTATCTATTCACTGGAACGTACCTGCAGGAGCTAACAAATCTAGCGTTTGGTGTAACGGTAAGAAACTATGCAATTTTACCGCAAGAACATCACCTGGATCCAATCAAATGACATTCGAAGACTTAAATCCTAGTGGCATCGCTGGGTTAGATGGTTCCATCGCTTTCTTCGGATTATACAAGGAAATAGTAGTATCAGATTCCGATATTAAACATTTTTAAACATTTTTAGCACATCAAATATCTTCTTGAATAAAAAGTTAATATTTATCATTCTCTTTCTACCTTGATTGATCTGCGGTAATATCTTATCAATCTCATTAAAAATCTTAATAACTTTTTCTCTATCACTATATGAAATATAATTAATCAAAAGACCAATCTTGTTATATAAATGATACTTCCGATGGTATATCGATTTCTTACTTATCCTATATTCGTTCACGTTATAATCAATGTACTCAGTTGCATAATCATAGCCATGGAACGTACCACATCCTTTACAAACGTTTCCTCCATTATCTTTAACCATATTTCGATTATCACAACACGTCTCCTCCTTTACCGATCGTTCTCCAATTTCTCGTTCTCCAATTTCTTGATCACAAAATGGACATTCAACATAATCGTCTTCAAGTGCCAAATGTATACCATCATTACAATTCATGTATAATATTAAATGAGATATTATTTTTAAGATGACCATGCGTTCATACCCCCGTCAAAAATTATACCATAAAATAATTTCCATCATATAAAACCATAAAATAATTTCCATCATATAAAACCATAAAATGAAACCATAAAATAATTTCCATCATATAAAACCATAAAATGAAACCGTAAAATGAAACCATAAAACAATTTCCATCATATAAAACCATAAAATGAAACCGTAAAATGAAACCATAAAATGAAACCAACATGTGTAAAAATACGCTGGTACCCCATCGAATGTTCGACTTACCATAAAATAATTACCATAATATTTTTAAAATATATAGATTGCCAAAATTTGGTTAGCCATCAAATGGAAAAGTAGTATGAGGTTGAGTTGGTAATAGATCATAAAAATGATCTGGTACCCCCAACCTCCATACTACTAATATTTTAGTGAAAATATTTGGGAACTTCCAAAATTTTGAATATTTTAAAGGCAGAAATAAAAGTGCGAGAGAACTGCAATCAAGGTCAAAATAAAACATTTTCAGAATAGGTCAATATGAAAGATATGATACGGCAACGTCGTTGACAACTAGAAATAGTTATAATAAGTCCTGTTGTACATTATGTAAGGATAATTTTAGTACTGCAGATTGTCATATTGCAACTAATTTCCAAGAAAGGAGAAAAATCTTGCGTAGAGTAGGTAGCTACTTTTTATTTCTACTTAAAGGTTTGCAATTGGCAAAAAATTGGAAATCTTCGATTAAGTGTTTTAGTTGGAAGGGACACCACAATGTGGCTTTGTGTGATAAAAGAAATTCCAACAGGGAAAAACGTTTTCAAGGTACAAAGGATGAAAGAAATTTTCCCACGAAAGACAGACCAACCTTTTATGACAATACCACATAATCTAAATCTACCTTTTGCGGCATTAGTGCAAAAACAATTGAGTCAGATATTTTGTTGCAAACTGCTTATTTAAAGGTTGTGAAGCCCAAAAACTCTTCGAAGCAGATACATTTGATGGTAATAATTACAAATCAAATTACAAATTTTCCAATTTGCATCATTTCGAATGCAGTTCTGACAACCACGCATGTTTTAAACTGACAGACACGGTTTGGATTTCAATCGAAAAGGTAGACTATAAAATGAATAAAAAGGTTCACAAAATGTTTGACTTGGATAGTTTGGGTGTTAGTGATAGCTATCGGATAACTATAAACTAATTGCAAGGAAATTTTCTTTCTAATCTAAAACAGTTTAGAAAATGCACTGTGTTTTTGAAGGAATATGACGAGTTTATAAACAAGGAAGTTAAATTAGGATAAATAATGTTCTTAAACTTTCTAGCAACGTTTCAACAACATTTCCCCACCAGAAAAGTGCGTTCCCTGCCTGAAAGCTGGAGAAAACAGATAAACCCAGGCTCATTAAAACATACCATATATAACAATGAATTAAAAAGAATGAAAATTTCCCAGATGGCTTTCTGCCAAGCCACCGGGTCACTTGAGGATGCCTCTCTAAAGCTTGGGCAGCTTTTCTCCAGTGTAACCTTTAAGAGCAGCGTGGATTTCTACCTTAGTTAAAAGGGCTTGAATGTCTCCATTTCCATAAAAACTCAAAATAATAATTCAGTTGCTGTAATGTTGCCTAAAGACTGCTACAGAAATTGCTTGGCAATCCTGGGGTGGGTCAGATGGTGATCAATGACAGCCGGAAGGAAATCAAGATATTTCAATGGGGTTTACCACAAAAGTGCGTACATGGCATGAATATGGGGAGGGGGCTCTGGTACCTAAGCAACAGCCCTGTTCCCTTTTAGAAATTAGGGAAGTGTAACCAAATAAATGACTATGAAAACGTGAATTCATGACAATAAATAAAGACGGACAATTTACCAGTGATTGAATAAACATAACAATGGGAGTTTCTTCACTAGATTTCACGATCTTACCACCATATTGGTTTTGTGAAGGTGATTAGTTGTAATGGATTTATAAAACTTGAATAATTAATTGCCAGGAGGTTTATAACCTGACATCGAACAGAGATATGCCCAAACAGCAACAAATACAAGACTCCTTTTGTTTGGAAGAGATTGTCATACTGTTCATGCTGTTAACCTATTCAATAAAAGAAAACAAATGAAATATGAAAACGACTGAGACTAAATGACGGGTCAACTACTTTTTAGAAAGTTTTATTAACCCTTGCAATTGAGGAAAATTTTAACTCCCCACTCACCATGTCAGTGTTCTTATGTAAGATGAAGCTTGTCAGTTTTGAACCCTCTCCAGCCAAAGATTAAATGTTTAAATGTGTCTCTACAAACAGCAACCCTTATCAAATAAACAAATTTGGGTATCCATAAAGTATGTACGTACTATTTAGGCCATTTTTTTTTATCTCGACCCATCCCTTGTACACAGTCGTTAAAGAAACGAAATAAGCATTTTTACTAAGAATAATCCTGTATTGATTTTGAAATACCTATCAATAATAACATAATAATAATAATGCCTGAAATGTATCTTTGCAGCTCATCCCATCGGAAACATTAGGAAAAGAAAACAATTTCCCATTGCCTTCTATTGCACCCCACAAATCCCATTACGTCTTTTCTTCCTCAATAAAGGGGGACTTTGAAATCGAACTATGTTTTTGATTACACTATTTCTTTTTTTATAAGAGTGTTTTCATGAACACTCTTTATAAAAACATTGAGGCTCGAATTGTAAAAAAAATGAAGAACAAATTAAGAGCACGCTCAGCCTAAGATCTAACATTTCCAAAAAAAATTCAATACCGCATTCAGAATTATGAAATTATTTTTGGTGATTGTTACTATAATACAAATTCCTTAAACTATACAAACACGAGTGATACTAGACACGAATGCCCCCATGTGCTGTTGTAGCAGAGGAGGAAAAACAGGGGACGTCGTCAATTCGGATGAAATTACAGAAGAATCATCTGTGCAAAAATAAGAACAATTTAAGAACATTTCAGAACTTAAGAACATTGAGCCTCAGCAAAAATTATTTGGTTCTTATAAAAAAAAAAACAGTGTACTTGTCCACCATTATATAGGAATTTAGCACCAAACTTTTTTCAAAGGCGCACGCACCATTCATGCCTGAGACCCCCTCCCACTGTACGCAAGCGTACGCTTTTACAAAAATTTATGAACCTTTTAAAGCGTTAATTATTCAAGAAACTGTTCGTTGCTTATAAAACTATATTTGTCCATGAATTAAGTCCCATAGGTGTAGAGTTAGGGGGCCAATACTCCACAAATCCGATCAATCTGGGTAGAATTACCAACCCCAGATCAAAGCTTCTTATTTGTGTAGCAGTTCATACCTTCGATTTTGACTTGCCCCGCGCTGAAAAGTTGCAAGATCATTTACTCGATTTATTGCTTCGCGAATTTCGTTTGAATTCTGTCTACGACTCTCCATTCCTGACCTGAGCAGTGAAAATATCTTTCCAAATTTGCCATGAGTCTACATTTGCAGTTTATCGAGAATTTGAGGGCATTGAGAGTGTTTAGCACATTACTTTTTGCCTGAAAAAAATGGCATTCACGAAGAAATCCTCGTGCTTTTAGGCCTCTTTGAGAATTTCCCGCAAAAAATAGTACTTTTGCAATGCATCATACCATGCACAAATGCATCATGTAACAAACTAAAAAGACCATACGCTTTTTAAAAGGTTATGAACATTTGAAAGATACTATAAATTATAAATGCTCTTGGAAAATAATGATGATCATCGAAATAGAAGAGGAATTCGAAAAAAAAGTGTGCAAACATAAAAAAAACCTAGATTGCCGTAAAACGCAAATGACACTTCATATATGATGGTTGATTTCCCCATAGTCAATAGAAAGATCTATCTATTGACTATGATTTTCCTGAAGCATGCGTCTCGCTGAACGCAAGCATTAATTGGATATTTTAACCAAGAATCCAATTTTGGCCAATTGCATAGTACTTACCAAAATTCAGAGGATTGTATTGTTATCTTTAGCCAATCACTGAAGGGAGATATTGTCATTATGTGCCTGCGAAATTTGACAGGCAGGCATAGTTTTGTGTCGTAATTTCTATTCAAAAGTAATACAGTTGAATTTAGCCAGTCAGTGGACCCTGAAGTTTATAATACTGCTCACATGTTGCTCTGTTGTTGGCAATTCAATGCTACAATTCCTGGCTTTTTAAAAATGTTGGGGTTCCTGTTTTTTACCCCCCGCTGTTTGACTGCTGTACAAAAATGGACAAAGAAGTTTTGGCTGTTCACATTGCTCCGCCTGATAAAAAAACGGATGGAAAAATATCGGTTTTCGTTTGTTCCCAGTGTTCACATTGCTCCGTTTTTATGAAACTCTTTGCTTGAGATGTGAACGGGTACCTTAGCTGCACTTTTGTTTACAAAAACGGAGCTGTGGGAACTGGGAACTGTCTTAGAGATAACATCATGAATTGGCTGAAAAACGAACTGACTATATTAGGCTTTAATCTTTGACTGGGTTTGATCCAATTTTGTGACCTGGTCTTTGACATTGCATATTTGACTTCTGCGAAGGAGCAGTAATTCTAAAAGATTAAGAATAAAATTTCACAAATAGAAATTTTGCGGTGAAAATTCAACAAAAGATTACTCATTTTTGAATGAAAACGCATAGTGAATAAATAGTGAAACTCAGTTGAACAAAAACCATTCAAAGAAGCGTTTTCTCAGCTCTGTATGAATATAACAGGATTCTCGCAGACTCGCCATTCGTATTGCAGTACTTTATTCGTGGTTAGAAATGACTATATTGCCTTCCTTCTTGTTACTCGTGGGTCTGTCTGCGGCTGCAGTTTTGCCGGGTGAGTGTGGATGTGTCACTTCTATCCTCCTTGTATTTGTGGGATATGGTTTTCAAGAGGCTCGATATTATACATTACATTTTTGTTCATTAATTGGAATTTCGAAAATTCAACTTTTATGTTTAGAAATTCAGATAGATCAAATTTTATATTGATAGTTTAACTATCGCTGTTACAACATTATTTGGAACTATGAATAATTTTGCTAATTAAGAAAATGTTGATGTTAGTTAACTTTAAAACTTTTAAAGGTTTTCATAGGTTTTTATATGATCTGATTTATATGATATATATTTATATGATATGATTTAAAACTTTTAATGGTTTTTAAAGGTTTTTATATGATCTATCAACTTTTAAATAACGGTATGCTACAACAATAATCTCACTGAAACGAATTATATCGTACACATAGGCACACAAAGTGGCATGCTGCATGGCGCTTTTATTGTCACATTTTGATTTAGTTTCACTCGTCACTCGTGGCGAGTGCAAAATACCAAAACCTGTCGGTTTTGTTCATCATAAAATGAAAGACCGCAATCATCAAGATTTGTGGAACTTTTGAGATGTTATATCTTTTGTTGAAGAAATAGATAATTAAGTCAAAATATGGTCTGAGAACTAATTTTTGCATTTCTATCAATATTTTGTCAAAGTTATAGTATTTGAAAGATTTTAAATTCATGAGGATGGTCAAACAACGTTTTATTTTAATTTGTGCAGCTAGCAAGTTGTTAAGCTTTTCTGGGAGCGTTAAAAACCTTCCTTTGAAATTATAGGAGAATCACAGACTCGCAGAACATTAGACAGGCATAATTTCAGTGCAGAAAAATTGCTGCAGTTCTGGGTGCTGGTAGAAACGTAGAAGCATTGGTGGGTCATGAAGGGGGGTTCCTAATCCTATTTTCCAGTTGAATTTTTCAATAAATTCCAGCCATTTTCAGTTAATTTCAGCCAGTTTCCTAAAGGATATCAATTGACAATGAAATATCGCTCTCAGTTCTTTGCTTCCACTTGATTTCTTCCTATTCCTAGTTCATAAATCCCAATCCCAATGTTTCACTTCACTGCCAATCCCAAATCCAAGTTTATCCCCTTTAAGACCGTTGTATTAAAGTATGCTTATTTTTTTTTAAAGAACATGGACAGCCTCATTGTTTCTAAATTTTTTTCCTAACTTCAGTCTCGGAGTGTTCTTATTCGGTTCTCGTCTTGCCACAAGGCCTTCTAAAAAATTGAGCAAGATGAAATGTTAACGCCAAAGATTTAAGCATAAAATTGTTCTTAAAAACTTTCCCAAAATTTTGCCTCAATGTTCTTATAAAATTGCTCTGATAAAAAAGAGTGTAAATGTTTGCTCTCAAGGAGCCCTTGTATGCCAGGACAAAATATTAGCTCAGTTAGTTTCATTTTATTATCTAACTTTTTATTGTCAAAGAAGGCCAAATAATTTTTTGGATCGAATCCAACGAACAGACTACAGTAACATTCTCTAAAAATCATATTACAGTGTTTAAATTATCCGGCTTTTGCGCTTTTTTAGTCTTATTTGCATTCCTTTAGCTAAAACCTATAAACACCGCGCAATTCAACAAAGTTCCGAATTATTTTTTTGCTTTTCTGCCTTGTGGTTTGGTTTTAATTTTTAAAATTGAACTGTTGGCTTTTGAATTATCGATTTGACTTTTTGCTATCATTTTGCTTTTTGCGTAGTCTATTCGTGTAATGGAATGAGCTTCTGAAATATGAAATTAATTTCTGCATTGCGTTTTGCATGATGTTTTTTACTGCCTATTTGGCATTGTGGATTGCCTATGCTGTTGTTAAGAATTTAATTTATATTCAGTATTTGTTTCTTGTTGTGCTTTGTCCTGTTTTCACCATAGTGTCACCTCACCACAATAGTTGCACATTGTCCTGTTATGTTTAAATTATTAGATTTCTGTGATTTCATGATTGAAGTTAGAGTTCGTAGATTGGTAATTGAAAGTAAAGATGTTATAAGACTACTCTATTGTATATTTCTACGACAGGCTCTGGCCTTTGGCCTGGGCTTGGCAAAGCAGTTTTATTGGTTTAAAGTATTAGCCTTTCATCGTAAAAAAGAACCCAAAACATGTTACACCTATTCGGCATTGTGGGTTGCCTACTCGGCATTGTCGCAGCCTCTTTTAGAAATTGGAGTGCTTGGCTTATTCACCCCGAAGACGGCAAAATCCATCACTGGATTGACGCCAGCTTTAAGGATAAGTGTTTTGGCAACAACTGGTTACAAATTACTATGAAGCCACCATATTTAACCATATCATGTAACCATATCATGATATGAGCTATTTTTCCCACAAATCAAATTAAAGTAAGATAAATCTCAGCCTTCGTTTGCACATGATAAATCATCACACCTATTCTGTCCATAATCATCTATTTGCTGAAGAGAAAGAGGAGAGGAATTTAGACAAAAGACAAAAATAAATTCATGCATGCTTACAGCGATAGTTATTAGAAACTAACATTTTCATTCCACCTGCCAGCTTTTATCCTACCTTCCATAGCCTTCCAGCGTTTCTAAGAAAAATTTCATCTCTAACAAAATCTCACCTAACCCCGAAGATGAAAATTACAAATGATTCTATAAAGGTGAGATTTCATCTCTCAGCTCAAAGCCCTCAGAGCCTGAAAATTATGATAATTTTCCTCATATGAACAGGCCCTAAATCATTAATCATGGCATCTATTCATGCAAATGTTTTTTCTTATGCAGAGCAATCATACGCTTGCAATACCATAGTTTTTATCACAAGACATTACATTACTGAACGATTTTTAGCCAGAATTTTGTTATGAATCAAATTACACGTAAGCTATAATATAATTTGCATGTCCACTACACAAAAAACCAATGGTTTGTATGGAGATGATAAACAATGTGTATTTGCTTCGTTCATCGGCCTAGACTGATACCCCCCCCCCCCCCCCATTACATTAAATCAACCCCGGCGAATTCCTCCATGGAAAAAAGCGTTGGAATTTATTCCTTGGACTGTTTTGACAATTCCCCGGCAGAAAAAAGCTTTCTCCCGGCAGAAATGTGGATAAAATTGAGAAACCCAAGTCCAGAAAGGCATACCACAATGACTGGAAAAGGACTTTTCCCCGTTGGCTTGCTACCATGCTGGTCACTTAAATGGGATGTATCACAGCGTGAGAAGGTAGCCTAATCTCATTCAGGTTCAAAATGGCCAATTTTTAGCTAAACACCACTCAAACAAAAACGTCTTAAAGTTGTGCTTTCAGGAATAGTGCTGTTTCAGTGCAGGGGCAGAATAAAACAAACTATTTGCAGCAAAAATTGTTTTTAGAAGCATGGAAGTGATAAGCTCTTTCGCTTAGATATTATTTGACATTACACTGTATCTTGTATAGACGAAAAAGTTAACTATAAATTAACTAAATCACAGCTTCAAGAGCTGGTATTCGCGTTTACTCTCAGGTCAATTCAAGCCAATCAGAGATAGCAAATCTGAAATACTTCTCTGTGATTGAGAAGACAACATGCAGCAGGCCAGTGTTTTGCTTTAATATGATATTTATGAATCTTGACACATATGAAAGTTTTATTAATCCCCTCCCCATTTCCCACGTGGAAATATAAGAGACAAGGGATTATTTAACACAATTTCTTAACAAAAACTTCGAAATAAGAATTGTCATTATCAACACAAGGTTAAGGTGGGAATGTACAAATGACGATAGGAAATTATTTTTTCTCTGTCTGGCTTCATAGAAAAATAATTTATACATTGTTGTTTAAGAGAGCCTAGCTAAAGTGTTAAGAGTAGCCTAAGGCGTTGTTTAAGGAGAAGCAAGCATGGCCTAGTGGTTAAGGCGCCGGACTCATAATCGCAAGGTTGTGGGTTGAGTTGAGTTGAATTGAGTTGAGTTGACTTGTCTCGAGATGACTTGTTTCCAGCAGGGGACACGGGTTATACATAACCTTTCAGTTTCAGTTTCAGGCACATACACTTGCTATTCTTGCAAGGTATGGATTTCTGCGTTTGCCACAGGGGGCCCATCAGGGCGAACCCGGTCCTTCCTCTTGATGTGACCACACCTCGTGATTCCTTTTGCCTTTGCCTGGAATTACAGAGAGTTAGCAGCT
>JAYJMH010054191.1:0-13142 GCA_036873815.1 Phacellophora camtschatica | reverse complement strand
GGATTCTATCAAATAAAGAATAGAAAATATAAAATTACCATACAGAAAAATTACTACATGAAAAATCTTATCTTGGATATTTTAGGTGAGTTTCCCAACTCGAGTAACTCACCCTGGATCCGCGCCTGGTTTGAAGAATTAGCCAAACTCATATAAAACAAAATATTAATTTCCAAAATGCAATGATTTTTGAGTTGTATATACTATACTGTAATTTTCTTTGATCTTTAACCAATTTTATGTATATATACTGTATATATATAGAACTTAATAAGTATATTTTACTTTGTTGCTAATATTTATTTGAATATAAGATTTGCCAAGAACGTTTTTTTCTAGACCTAGACTTAAACTGAACTGCTAACAAGACAATCATTAAAATATTCACTTTAAATACTTATTAAAACTACTATAAAGGATTTCTCTTTCCCTTACCAAGGATCGCAATAGTCAACAATGAAAACCAAGCACCAATGTATGACAATAACCAAAGCATAACTCCAAACTACAAAAAAATGAACATATAATTTTACAGGGCTGTCCTCATGGGGGTGTATGTCACACCCCCAGGAAATGTAAAATAGCATAGAACAGCATTGACTCAGCAATTTAACCCCTTTGGCAATTCAGTCAGCAAAGCTGAGCTAACTATTTATCAGCAAATTTATAACTTGCATCAACAAATTTTTAATGACACTCTCCTCCTTCCACAATCACCCAGGGTTAGACCTGAGCATTAACCTTGAAAAAGCAATACATATACAGGTAATTTAATTTAATAAAAAATAAATCCAAGACTGACAGGAACTATTTTAGGAAAAACCATTAATGAATTTTTGAAAGAAATAATTTGTCTAAAAAATCAAATTTAAGCAATGAACAGCATCCCTCAATCATTAAAGGCCACAAATTTATGGTAGCATGTCAAAGATTCTCCATTCCTTTGGCACACCAAGTAAATATAAACTAAAACTTATTTACCTTTACTGACTCTACAGCATCCTCAATTAAAAAAAGCTTCTGCAATTTTTTTACTTTTGAGTTGGTACAATTTCTTGCTTTGTTGGTCCAGTTTTGTACCTTGTGGAATAAATAATTTTATATATTATATATATATAAACAAAAAAAAGCCATGTGGAAAGAAAGAAAGACAACAAAATTCTGAACAAAATGTGTGACAGTTACCAGAATGTTACCAAAATACATACCAATGAAATTAACTTTTAATGAACTATAATGTAAACAAAGCAGTGGTTAAATTTTGCTATTTCTTTTTTCTCATGTCCGCCCAACTATTTGCATGTAATAAAAGCAAGCTTAAACATACCGTCTCTTCAGACAACTCCAGGTTTTCTTCAAGAAGACTCCTGTCAAACAGAAAATATAAATGTTCAAAAATGTTGACTTGTCTTGAACAGTTATTCTTTCAAAAACACAAGGAATTAAATCCTTTAAAAAAAAGCCAAGAGACTTTTCATTTAGCCACATAATAACTTTTCCACATATTGAGATTATTCAGAGAAAATAAATATAATTAAAAAATTACTCACTTGAATGGATGGTCAGGACTTGTTTTCTGCACAGCATTAAAAACTGTCATTCCAATTCTGTACAGAAATGCTACTGCCAGCAGTGACATTGAAAATAATGTAACAACACTAAGCAATGTGCAACAATACATAGATGTTAAAATAAACATGACACCAGCGAAAACCACTCCAGTCTTTTTCCAACATTTCCAGTAAATAAGGTCTATCACTGAAAGAGATATTAGAGTTACAGTTTTTATGAGTTAAAAGTAAAGACGCCCAATCTTATAACCATATATATTATATGCAATAAAGGATGACTTTTCTAGCATTTAGAAAACAAAGATAATTGATATAAAAATTAATTTAATTTGTAAAGGATTCAATGGAAATAAAATTAAGTATTCAACCTCTTTGGTCAATATTGTTTTCCATCAGCCATTTTGCCATGCAACTTGTCAGTTCTGAAATGATAAACGAAAATGTAATTCTAATTTTTCATCACAAACACAACAAAATATTTCAAATTTGATCAACTCATTTGACTCATTAAAAAAGAATTCAACTTTCCCATGTTCCAGAACTATGCAATGATCTGTTTTTCCAGCAAAACAGTGCGTCAAACAATTAACAAATAATTTCAAATAATTCAACAAAAAAGCAGCAATGTTTGAGTGCATATGAGCATGAGTGGCTTTATTTTCTAAAGTTCTTGCAAAACTTCAGAATGCATTCATAATTTACGAAAAATTAAATCTGGTGGTTGAATTATTTTGAAAAATCCCACTTTTTCTTGCTATTAACTAATCCGGTCTTTAAATGAAAACTCCATCCATTATAATTTGAGAAAAATCAAGATTTATTAAAATTAAAATGTTTTTCATTACAGCAAGCTGTGCTTTTAGCTTTCAGCTCTTAGCTTTCAGCTCTGCCAGAAATTTTTAACATAATTACTGCAATATTTTTCAAAATAGGGAGGTCTGGACCCAAGCAAGAGTATGACATGGAAAACAATTGAATTAAAAATTTTAACAATAAACTTGTGAAAAATGTTGTTCCCATGGGACATCAGAACATTGGGCTTTTCAAATCACCAATAACAAACTACCTTTCATTGTCTTTTGAAAAAATCAGCCAAGAAGAAGAGGAAATTGGCTTAAATTATAGCAACAATGAGAAGGCCTAATCTATGAAGAAACTTTGACATTGCAAATATAATAGTTATGTTTACAACTATAAAGCTATTTTGTTTGTTAAATCTCCATTTGGAGTGCAATTTCCACCCTTGCCTAGCCTTTGCACATGCCCTACATCAAGTTGTGCATATCCAAATTTATTTCGTTTTCTATTGTGTGATATGCAGCTGAGTTTAAACAAAATGATTTGCGAGAGGATAAATAAAAAAATGTTTTCAATTCTCACTTCATGTGGATAGTTATTGATTAGACAGCACCATACCTAATATCACAAAATCAACCTCATGAAAGTTTAATAACAGCAGCATTCCAGCAGTTTACAAAACATGCAGATAAACTATCTGCAGGTGCACACATAATTTAGTTAGATCATTTGATTTACAGATGTCATGTGAAGAAAAACTCCCGTTTATGGCAAAAAAAATCCCAAATAAAAAATGGTGGGCAGTACTCTGAAGCATCTTCCTTATGTTAAAACTAAAAGGGTATTTTCAATAGGATTTATTTATTCATTTCCTATGATGAATTGTAAGTTTAGAATCTTTGTTCACAGTGCACTGCTTAAGTGTGCACAAAGCTGTTCTCTTTCTTTTGTTTATTATTTTTACATCATCACTTGCAAAAATGCACACCAAATGTCTTTGTGCACTACAAAGTTTCCATATTCAATATTTCACTGATCAAAGGTCATTTGACTATTATGTCATCATCCTATGCAATCCAGCCTCCCAAAATGATGGCATGATGACACAATGATTAGAATTGTGTCTCTTTTTGAAAGACAGAAAAGATGGGGCATACATGATTAATAATAATGCAATGATGGCAGAGTTTTTCAATTTTTCTAATAATAAGTCCAAGAACACAATTCAGATTTTCAGTTTCAGACCTGTTCAGTGAAACAGCACACACACTGACTGACTAGGCTATTAAATTTATTTAGCTGCTGGTGTACATACAGTAGTTGGCACTCTTGATCTTTTTTTAATGTCTGTCTGAGGTTACGAGTATAATTTTCAGAATCATTGTTATTTTCTGTCTGAGTCAGTCCCAAATTGGAAAAGTAAGGTTATTTAACCAGCCTATAAAATAATGAGCAGCATGCTGGCATGCATGCATGATTATATATTTTTTGGGCCTAAAAATAAAAATATATTTTGGGATTTTGCAGGTAAAAATGTCAGTCAAAGAAAACACGTGAGGGTTGCAGTTGCCTTTTAAATTACCTTTTTTCTCTTCTTTTACAGTTTCAGTTTCTGGCTCACTAACACTGAGAGGCTTTTCTTCGTGCTGCTGATCATCGTGTTCAGCGGAATAAGGCGGGACATCATCTTCAACTACACTTGAACTCACAGTTTCAGGTTCTGTCTGGACCGTTTCTTGTTCAGCGGGTTCTTCCACCATGGAGTCAGGTACTTCCACCAGATCTGGACTTTCAAAACCCTCTAACACTTCTGGCTTGAGAAAATCCGAAAACTGATCTGTGGTGGAAGAAATTGGCGATTCTTCACGTTTTGTAACAGGTGCGTCCGTGGCGAAGTCGAGCAAATTTGCTGGTTGCCCAAAGGGTATTGCTTCCACGTCCTCCATTCTGTCAACCATAATGATATCTTCAACTTCGCTCATTCTTCCAATCAATAGTGAATCAAACAACAAATCAAGAGTGATTTTTAATCGCTTGCTGTTTATTTAGGAAGTGACCTAATGTAAAATTCAAGAACGCCCTTAAAATTTATGTCGTTTTATAAAAGTCCAAAGATTAGCAAATACCTTATATGGGAACAAACAAGCGGAAACACAATAATTTTTAAAGCGAGGTTATTTAAATATTGGGATTACCAGAATCGGAATGAATACTCGGATAACAAACTGTTTCAAAAACACATGAAATTTGTAAGAAAATACGTCTGCCGCTTTCCCACAAACTTGTGATTTTGTCATTTGTGCACAAACTTTGAATAAAGAAACAATGTAACAATGTAACAACAACAAATTATGTCAGTCTTATTTTCAATCGTACATTTAAAGATGAAGCCAACAGTTTTGACCACAAAATTAAAATCGAAGTATCAATCACTATTATTTCATATTAGATTGTTTTTCAACTAGTTTTCGAAACAAGCCATCATCTTTCAAAATAAGATCACTATATGATCCACACTCAGCTATTTTCCCTCCTTCGACGACGGCCACTTGATGTGCAGATTTTATCGTTGAAAGTCTATGAGCAATTATTATGGTGGTTCTTCCAGCCATCAATTTTTGCAATGCATCTTGAACGAGGTATTCGCTATCGGCATCCAAGGCACTGAATCAAATAATGAAAAATTCGTCATTAAAGGCAAGGCTAAATGTTATAGCGTGGTAATTTCATGTTTCATGAAAAAGTAAATAAATTTATCAACATCAGATTGCAAACTGTAAAATCTAAAACGTATGTAATGACTGTAATCAAAGAGGAAATTAAAAACAAGAATAAAACTAAATGTTACTGAATTTAAGAGTACCTTGTTGCCTCATCCAAAAGCAAAACTCTTGGATCCTGGAAAAAAATGAGATGAAAAATTTGGTTTTCGGTGTTACTAATTCAATTTTATCTTGACTTGAGATTAACTATTTTAACGTGAAATTAAGTGAGGAAAGCGA
Organism: Phacellophora camtschatica; assembly: GCA_036873815.1. Classification (NCBI taxonomy): domain Eukaryota; kingdom Metazoa; phylum Cnidaria; class Scyphozoa; order Semaeostomeae; family Ulmaridae; genus Phacellophora; species Phacellophora camtschatica. Next base: position 7,771 of record JAYJMH010054191.1, on the reverse strand, counting down.
GAGTCAGAAAAAACTGCATAAGCGTTAAAGTATGAAATGATATCCAAAATAATTAGAAAAAGCTTGAGATTGTGTTATATAAGGGAGCGGTCATTACTTATGTCAGGGAGGGTAGAACCAAATATGGAGAGGTCTGAAATTTATCTGCAGAAAGAAGGTGGGGTCTGAGAATGTACATGTCATTATGTGATGGGGTCTCAAAACTACAAAAAAAACCTTCTCTTTTCAAGCCTTTTCATTCTTTTCTTCAGAAAAAACTGCTGTTTTATCTTTAAATTCTTGAAGGTTGTTTATTACCAACATTTACCATCCTTAGCATCGCTAACGAAAAACGAAAAACGAAAAACGAAAAACGAAAAACGAAAAACACTAATTTCGATATGATGTTTCAAATATTTTAACGACAGAAATCTCAAATTGTTTTCATAAACGTTTATAAGGTCTGAACCCAAAAACAAAGAATAAACATGGCATCTGAAATATTTTTAAATTTATTTTAAAAGCTTCCACCCCCTCCCTGCCATTATTAATGATCACTCCTTAAGAATCTCTTGCCAAAAAAGCCACTACTGTGGCATCAATCTCACAACACTGTTTTCACGCCTAACCAGAGGATAACAAAAAATAAGAAAATAATTATTGGAACTCGGAACATGTGAACGCGTTGAAAATTGACGAAATATTTCATGGTGTTGAAAATTGACGAAGGGGGATCTAAGTTATATGAAAATTGAAGAAATTTCAATGAATTATCCAAAACATAGTTGCTCGTCTAAATTTTGCAAACCAACCTTAAATATTGCTCTTGCAATTGCTATTCTCTGTCTTTGGCCACCTAAAAAGCAAAAAATATCCGTAATAAACTGGACAGCACAATTATCGTTGAACAAAAATGGCTACATAAACACAAGTTAGCCCGAAAATAATATATCTAACAAATAATTACAGATTAGATAAAGACTCGCTTTAAAAACCAATTACCAAAAAATCAAAACATATTCAGTTGTTGAACTTTGTGCATGAGATGAGATATGTAAACAAAAGTGGGCTGTATAAAATACATTATTCTTGTATATGGATTTTTAAAGTTCCAAATTACAACAAGAAATTGCTTGCAAAGAATAAACTACCAAAATAACTATTTCATACCTTGCGTACGAAAAAAGATAAGGGAAAATCAAATAAATATAATAAACAAACCTGATAACATTTGTCCACGTTCTCCTACAATTGTGTCAAGACCATCAGGAAATGATTCTATAAAACCCATTGCATTGGCCTTTTCAGCTGCAACTATTATACTTTGGGAAGTAATCTCGTTCTGGTCATCCATGCCATAAGCTATATTCTCAGCAATTGAATTTGAAAACAATATTGGCTCCTGAAAAATACAATGTTTACAACAACATATTGTCACAAAGTTCTCAAAGGCAACGTCTGATAGCTGTGTCATGTTGTTTTTTATTCTGATGATTTTCCAAAGTAAACCAAGAGACAAAACTTAGCAATAGGTTCAGTTCAACATGAACCAATCAAATTCAATCGAATTCAAAATTAACCAATCAAATCCAAGAACTAAATCAATCATCACATGCACGATGGTATCGTTTATTTCTTAGTTTATTGATTAACATGATTTCTTCCTTAGGTTGTCCATAAATTTTGTTTTCATTTTTCCTGCTTGCTATTTTCGTTTCTTCATCCATCATCGATGGAATGTAAAATCTTCAAAATTAAAAATTGTGTCCTATGCACCGTGCAATTTACCTGATTGACAGTTCCAACAAATTTTCGAAGCCACGTGGGATCAAGGTTCTTGACATCATAATTTCCAATTGATACATGACCACAGTCTGGGTCATAAAGTCGCAACAAAAGTGAGCCAATGGTACTTTTACCTGAACCACTGGCACCAACTACAGCAGTAATTGAACCAGACGGAACATTTAAATCGAGACCTTTCAAAATTGGAAGATCCTTGCGTGTAGGATAACTAAAATGAATATTTCTGAAATTAATGCTGACGTCATCAAATGAGTTTGGTGGGATAAGTCCTCCTGCAATAACAAAATGTTCGAACACATCAGGCCATCTTTTTACAAAAAAAATTCGCAAAATCTTTCCAAGTAGTGCCAAATACAGTAAATGGTACTTGAAAAATAGATTTGATATTAGTTTAAAATGAAATCAAAAATGATATTGATAGAATTCAAATATTAGTAGAATGACGAAAACAAAATGCTCAATTTGTTAAAAGAAAAAAATGTTTTGCAAATGGATTAAAAATAGCAAAGTAAATACCAGTGAGAGGAATTTGTGATTTTCTATCAACCAAATGCCACAGTCGTACACTTGCTCCAGCCCCTTTCATAAGCTCTGAATAAAATGAACTGATACCTGGCAACATAAAAAATATTTAAGTCAATAAATGCTGCATGAAAAACACGTGAAATGCGAAGCATTGATTATGAAATCTGACAAAATGATGCAATCCCCTGTAGGCCTATGTTTAATCATTTGATGGAGAGGTTTAAATTCAGAGCGAGTACACGTGCGAGAAGAAAGTTGCAATTTTTGCAAGGCAAAATATCTTTTTTGGTAGCCTTACCTTCTATTTTCATATTTGCAAAGGTTTTTCAAAGATTATATCTTCTGTCTGTCCATGTAACTAAGCCAATTTCTTCTAATTCTTGGAGTCTTCGTCTCGTTTTTTCAAGAGACGACGAAAAATAATCTACTACATGATATAGAAATGAAAATGCCCTACTGAAACAACACGTTGCAAAAGTTTAATCTTTAAAATTTAAATTCATTTTTCCCTGTCGTCCTTGTATTCTAACTTATCTTAGATAAAAACCTGATAACAACAATGGCTAAAGTATGCCAAATCATGCCTTGTATCTTTTGGCAATTTAACAACTATCTTTATAACATTCAAAACATTTTTGTTGAAAATATTCCTCAAAAAACTTGAAAAAAAAAATGATAAATGGGCATACAGAAGAACCTTACCTACTATTGAAATTCCAACATAAACAGTATACAATAAAAAAGATGTAAGATCGCCAACAGTCAATTGAGATTCACTCATCATATATCCACCACTGTATAGCACAGCTACGACAATCATGTTTCCAGAAAATCCGTTCTACGAATAAATAATGTGTTATAAATAAACAATGAGTTTTAGGAATGAACAATGAATTCTACGAATAGATAATGAATTCTAGGAATAAACGATGCGTTATAGGAATACGAATAAACAATGCGCTCTAGCAATAAACAATATCACAAGAGAAGACCAACAACACCTAATTGACATTGATTATTTAAATGTTCTAAAAAATTGTTGAATTAAAAATGGAGGACTTACAAATCCAAAAAATACAGCTTTTGCTATGGCTTCTTTGTAAGCAAGATGAAGAACAGAATCAACTCTTTCGCCATATCTACAATTAACAAAGACAAAACAAAATCTTCAAATTTCACTATGATTGACAATAAACTTCTGATTAACAATTATTAACAATAAACAATTATTAACAATAAACAATTATTCTTAGAAAAATCCACAACTTATATTGGCGGCTCAAGCTCAGAAAAAGTGATTTCCAAAAAGCAGAACAATTTTACACCAATTTTAGTTAAAAGGTAAGAAAGGAAATGCACATCTAATACACAAGCTTCCATTATATAGCTAAAAAAGGTGTTAATTTCCATGAAAATACAAAGCCAAAAAAAGCAATTTTATCTAGAAACCAACAACGAACTTATTCTACATTATACATTCTCGTTTTTGCTTCATCATTTCTTTAAATGAACTAGTTTTAAATCGTTGTTTAAAACGCACCTTTTTAGAATCGCTTATCTTTGATTTCATTTATTTAATATTCTGAAATACTATAATTTAATTTCAATTTTAACATTGTAATTTTTACAATCTGTGCATTTTTATAACTATAACTGAAACAATAACTAACTACAACTATAAATATAAATATAAATATAACTAAAAATCAATCCATAAGAAAACAATATAAACCGATGATAAGCCAATCAAAATACGAATAATCAAAATACGAATAATTACTTTATAATACAGGAATACTTTGCTTACTACCTTTTAGATTCCTTTAATTCCTGTGCAAATGCCCGGACGGTTCTGATATTACTAATACGCTCTTCTGCAACCTTAAACGAAAATATAATATCAATATATAAATTCAAAGAGCTGAATACTATTGAGTCATTTTACGATTTTCTATATTTGTCATTTGGAGCTTTTTACTCAGTTAGGCATGAAAAATTAATATTGTCCAAAATTACAAAGGAAACGCACATTTTTTTTCTCAAAATATAGCTTGAGCGTTTATACATTATGCTCACAGGCGGAACCAATAGGAGCAGGGGAAGACCACCCCAACTGCTTTCTTAAAGGCTCATTTGGCCATTTTGCTTGTCATTTAGATATTGTTTCTGTAGCGCAGTTGGACAGATCTCTCCCTGAAGAATGTTTTTACCCCTCCCCCCAAATCCTTCGAGCTGAGCTCCGCCTCTGAATGCTTACACGAAATTTAATCGCATTCACAATTTTTTTTGCTATGTTCAGATTTACACCATTGCATATTTGATTTCAGCAAAGTCTTTGGCACATGGTAATTTATGCGAAATCTTATATGCGTAAATTTATCGAGAATATATTTACCAAAATGGCATATTTTGAATGCTTGCATAAAATGGTTTACCAATTGATATTTTGAATGCTTCAATACCGAAAAACCCAATAAAATGTATATGTACACACTTGAGAAGCGTTCGCCAGTCCATCTTGAACTTTCTTGGTAATATTCCTCACATAACGACCATAAATAACACTGAATAAAACAACTGGAGGAACAATACTAAGAACAACACCAGCCAATTTAGGTGATACAAAAACCTGGAAACAATATTCACACATAAGTTTATGAAAATAAAATATTTAAAACATAATTCAATTCTATATGCAGTTTGATGCTAGACTGGCTACACAGTGCGCCTATTTTCGTTGTTGCTGTCGCTGTTGTTGCTTTTGCTGTTGTTGATATATGTAGCTAGCCTAGTTTGATGCCACAATATCTAAAAAAAACCATGTCCAAGAAATTGTCTTACATAAGAACCCAAAATATGCGCATAGACAAGTATGTCGTTTGTAGGTTCCTTGCCTAGATTTGAAGTGAACAGAAAGAAGTTTAACATTCAACAGTTTTCTCAATTTTTGGAATATTTTTTGTTGTTGGCAATAATAACGAATATCTGCCATTTGGAAGGTAATTAAATCTGGGTAAACAAAAAATATAAATTCAACAGAAAATTTTTATACTTGTTTTGGATACAAGTCTTTCTAAGAATATTGCTCCGAAGAAGCCTTGTATGTCATGGTATTAGCAGCTGCTGTTTAATTTATCATTTTCGTTTAAATTTATTTGGATTGAACGAGCAACCTACAATACCAGCCTTAATACGACAATTAAAAAGCAATAAAATCACAAAAATATTAACACCTACAATATCTATCCATACCCATACTGATTATTTAGTTTAATTATAAAAAACACTGTACGTGAAACAAACAACGGCAGAATCAGCCGCTACCATGACGATAATTTAAAAACGTTTTTTTAAACTTTTTGCAAAAAATTTCCTTGGAATATTTTGGTTGTGCTTCGCTCGGTGCTCCGACTTCGGTAGAAATTGCAAGTGAAAAGCTGTAAAAAGGTATTTGGAATGTTTTAGAATACCGTGGCAGAAATATACAAACATTTACACAAGGGAGCAGATCAGGCATTTATTATGGCAAAGAGTTTTTGGAAGCAAATGTGAAGGGGTCTAAAATTTATCCACAGAAAGAAGGTGAGGTCTGAAAATGTGCATGCCATTATGTGATAGGGTCTCAAAACTTCCAAAAATTTTTCTTTTCTTTTCAAGTCCCTTCAGAAGCTGAAGCTGCTGTTTCACCTTTCAACTGGTGAAGGCTATTTACTTTTAACGACAGAAAATGTTTTGAAAATAATTTCTTAGTTAATGGATGAGATTTCAAATCGTTTTCATAAACGTTTATGGGGTCTGAAATTTAAAACAAATAATAAAAATGGGATATGAATTTTTCAAATTTCCCTAATATGAATAATAATACCATCAACGTGATTCCAGTAGCCCCCTGTGCCAAGGAACGTAATCCATCTGATATATTATCAGTAATAGCTTTTCCAACCAGCGTTGTATCAGTTGATAAACGGTTTATCAGCTCTCCAGTTGGGTTTTTGTCAAAGAATGCTGTTTCTTGTCGAATTATTGAACCAAAAAGTTTCTGCCTTAAACGATTGACAATCCTTTGACCTGATGACACGGAAAAGCTAAATTATACTGCGAAACATCTAGCAAAAAAATAATCGTATATACATGCATAAATAAATAATAATCAAATATAAATCGCAGCATCAAATATAAATAATCAAAGAAAAGCTTAAATGACATTGCTTCAGGTTGCAGTTAAAAAAGAAAGCACTTCTTAAATACGTGAGAATATTGGAATTATGTAATGATTACAAATTATGAGCTGAATACATCAAATGAATGCAGAAATAACATAGATTGCGCATGAATTGATTAAGAAAACACATGTTTCCAATTTGTTTCAAAACATATTACTAGAACAATACAAAAATATGCAATTTCCAAATATTTTAGAAATAAAAAAAAACTAGAAACCTGTCGTTTGCACAATGTATACTCTCCCCAAATTAGCAATTGCACCAACAAGAAATATAACAGACAACACAGCACAAGTAACTCTTAAATTCCATAACATTTCCGTGAAACCTTCTGTAGAATTGTAAATCATGTCTATCAATTTCCCAACACAAAATGGGACAAGCATTGTCACCGATGAAGATATAATTAATAATACGAATGCACCTAAAAAATAAATCATCTTCAAGCAAGTGTTTAAAATATTATTGACGTTTCAGTTCTAAGATGTTCCAAATCAGATAAAAATTACTGCTTGAAATATTTTATCTAAATTATAGTATTTTCAAAAACATCATAATTTTATTCTAAAAATTTGCTATCTTTGCCTGAAAAATTCTGTCATGAAATTTTTACAATAAGATTTTATGTAAAAAAATTGCTGAAAAAACCCTCTTTCTACACACAAAGTTTGAACTCATGCCAAATAGTATTGTTAAAAGTAAAAGATTTGGCACTAAAGTTTGAGCAGTTGACACACAATTACTTTATAATACACTAATGGTAATCTAATATCATAAATTTTTAGCTATCATAATTAATTTTAGAATTGTAGCCATTCAAAAACCGAAATTAGAAGGAATGACAACAGTCAATCAGATAAGGTTAATTTATCTACAATAACTAAATTCCAGAATGTATGGTCTGTGTGATAACATTTTAGTTTTTGTATCACAAAAAAATGTAAGATTTGTAAATCAGTTCTTTGTTTGTGTTGTTATGCATATGTAGTAGTAAAAAAAGGTGGTGAAGAAAATGTAAAAATTTTTGGACAGGTTGAAATGTGAAACCAGAAACAAAAGTACTGAGGACCACAATGCTGGGGACATGAAAGTGTGAGAGGAGTGATCCCCAGGGCTTGAGTTGGCATTTGGATAATCAGCACTGTTGCATCATCAATGGTAGTACAGTACAGGCCATTCGTAACTTAACATAATTTCCTTGCCAAAGAATTCTTGCCAAAATTTCAACAGTCTTCAGA
>JAYJMH010054180.1:0-13143 GCA_036873815.1 Phacellophora camtschatica | reverse complement strand
TTCTGAAGACTGTTGAAATTTTGGCAAGAATTCTTTGGCAAGGAAATTATGTTAAGTTACGAATGGCCTGTACTGTAAATGTTTCTATTTTGGAAACTGTTTATAAAAGTTTAATCAGTCAACTCAAATTGCCAATGATTTTATTTTTGGATAATGCATTCCATGCATTTGCACTGGACATTGCAGAGTAACAATGCTAATTTTTTGGAATTTTTGAAAGTGGTTTGGATAAATTGTAATAAAGCCCAGATTATGTTCCATGTAATTTTTTTTCGATACAATTTGTTTTGATGCTATGTTTGAGGCAAATTTTTACATATGTGTTGTGATAATGTACATTGTGAACCAAATTTTGCTGAATGTTATTGAGGCATATGTTCATCTATTTATACCATAGAATCTATTAGTCAAAGGCACAAAAGACACAAAGAAGCAAAAGCCTGCAAAGGAAGAAAAAGAATTGACTGATCCCTTGTCAATGATGGCTACACAAACTTTTGATGGTATTGATCCATTGTCAATGATGTTGCAAGAACAAACTTTGACGGAAAAGAAACCCAAGGTATGCTCAATGCAATTTCAACTGCACATTGTTATATAGCAATATTCGTATTTGCCCTAGTGCCCGAGCTAACAGCTCAGTTAACATATAAATATCCCATACTAGGTCTTTGTTAGCTACTACACAATGTATCAATGATGAAAAATAATTTAAATAAACTGAAAATGATAATTATCAGCAAAATAAATCATGGTACAACATAAAATAAATCATTATTGCCAAATCTTTAATGCAATCTGGGTCTTTGTTCGACATAAGATATATGAATTTTGTTTTTGGAAATAAGTTTATGACATGGAATTTGTGACTGAAAGGAGTCAAATAACTGTAAGCTTCAAAGACTGAGATATTCAATTTTTGCTTCAGGGGGGCCTGTGGGTAAAGATTCTCCTGTCTAGCACAACACCCAAGGTGAAATATTTGTGCCAGCTATTTAGCCCTCTATCCCCCCTATATCTTGGTCCTTGTAAAGCTGTGCAATTTGACCTTATTTGTTGTGTTGTAATTTATACATTAAACCAGTGCCTATATAATCATATTAATATTAAATTATTTATATAAATTATTATATAAATTATTATATAATTTTCATCTGTAGCCATATGGTGAAGTATAGTTTTTGATATGTTTGGCAATTAAAAGAAACAATTCGAAAAATGATATTTACTAGTGGTAGGGAGAAAAATACTCATTTTGCAGTTTACATAACTAGCTTGTAATCTATTTTTAAATTTTCTGAAATTTTTTTACTTTTGGAAGTGCTGATTTATTTGCAGTTGTGGCAAATGGATTGTCCACATGCAGCAAATACCTGTACAGGCAAGCAAGTAGATAACACCTCTATTTCTGACAAAGCTGACAGCAATGTTTCATGCCTGAACTGGGCACCCAATTTCTGACATATCAATTCTTGTCCTAGTGCATGCACCAAATTCATTCAATAACAAAAAAAGGAAAAACGTTAAATTTTTAAATTTCAAACACTCATTCCAAAAGTACTCAATAAAATTTTTTATTTATTTAGGATAGGCATTACAGTATTCATTTTCTAAAATTTTTTCTTCTTTCTCCTTAATTTACGCCACATTCTACAATGTCACATTCTTTGATCATATTCTTCAATCTGTCTTTGACTGATGTCTTTAACTTTTCCCTTTTTTTCATTTTACTGGTCTAAGGTCCAAGCCTGAAACATAAAAAGATTATATTCATTTGCTATATCCAGTTACATTTAGATTAACATTTTATTATTTGCTAATAATGCTCCTTCCACACAATACACTGTTAGTTATGCAACAAATCTTGTTTGAACTTTTATTGACCATATTTTCGTTTTTTTTCCAATATATGCATTAATTGAAGTAACAGCAGAATCTCAAGCCCATACAAATTAAATTTTAACATTTTTTATTTTACAAGCATTTTTATCTGTGTATCAATGTTTTTGTTTTTGTTACGTGAGATGTATCTATGTACTGTATGTATGTATTATCTTGCCACTAAAAAATTACAATAGTTAAAATCTAAATTAAATAAAATAGGTATAAAATATTTACACAGTTTTGAAATATCAAAAGCATTAATGAATAAATAAATAAATACAATTTTTGAAATATCATAAACCCCTAACTAGACTTGCAGGGATAACATCAGGAAGGTCCAGGTGACCTTAATTCCGCGATGGTCCCTTTTAGAGGTGTGGAAAAGAAATAGAAAAAAATTGTTTATCATACTAAAAGTTCAAAGAAAGTATATAGATAGAATTAGTGGAATATGTTGACTCCGTTTTCGTTTTTCAACAAGTTCTGCATGAAACAGTTTTTGATTTTTTTGCTTGAAGGAGATGAAGTATTTAATGCGCATTTGGACAATTTTTACATAGTTATTTTTGCATTTTTGGTTTTGTATCTCATTATGCTTTATAGATAAGATGCACAATATGCATGGTGCAACAAAGTTGTGCAATCATCTTTTTAGTATATTATTGTGATTTTAGCCTGTTTCAAGTTTGCAAAAAAGCGACAAAGCTGAGAAAGTTGAAAGCAAAGAAGAATACTTTGATGAAACATTTGAACAATGGACAGGCAAGAAAGTTGCAATACTTGCAAAATATACAACATCGGAAAAACTATCAATAACAACAGTGAGTATGCTGGGTAATCCAGTAAATATGTGCAGTAAATGATAATGTGTGTCATAACACTTTGATAGTCTGAACAATTTGAAAAATTATTAGGCAAGTAAGTTATTATTTCACTTAAAACCCTAGATTTTATCTCAGTTTTGTTTAATTAGTCATGTGGCTTTGGAACATTATTTGTGTGTTGTGCCGGGTAGAGTAAAAATGTTAGCTGTTTTCTATGAAATTCTTCAAATTCTGTTTGTTACTGGCCTGTAGGAATATCACAGGAAGATGTCCAAAAGGTGAACTTTCTTTAGATTTCGAAATTAATTAAAAACATTTCTTGAGTTGAAGTCCATTCCTTCAATTCAATGCGACCACGAAAAGTCGATCAGGCAGAAGAGAAGTGTAAAAGCATGCTAATCAAAAACAAAGGCTAAAGCGTTTCGTTGGCTTTCGTTTCAACTACACTTCAGATCTGCCTGATCGACATGGTAGCATGGAATTCACGAAATGGACTTTCCAAAAATGTTTTTAATTTTCTTATTTAACATATTTGGATTCTTTACAATTATCGAAGGATGATTGGTGCCTCTAAATTTGAGTTAATCTTTCGGGCATCTTTTTGCGTTATTTTTACGGCCTGATGAAAAAAAAAGAATTGGCAGGATAGTCCAGCAAACGGCGGAACGTGTTTGGTCCATCCGGTATTTTTTGGCTTCTAAAATTGAGTTATTAATTATCATATAGGAATTAAGCATAGAAATTGTAGGAGAGAAAATGTGACGAATTATTGAATTTTTTGAAGAACATGCCAAACTTTCAATGATATTTGTCTCGCATGCCTACAAACCATTAAATTTAGATAATATATTAGCTCAAATATTATTTATGTCCTTTTGATGAATTAATTTATCATTAAATTTTTACAGAGTTTCTTGACGGGTGCAGCAACTGAAAAATGTGAGTGTTTTAAACATGTTTAAATTTAAATTCGTATTGCTTCTTGATGCTTATATAATTTAAATAACGTAATAATTTAACTAAAGATTATTATTATATTTAACAAATTAATTGTAAAAATGTTTGAATATATAGGATGTCTCAAAGAAGTTGTTTCCCGTTAATATCTAAAATAACATATAGTTAACGCAATTACCGCACTCCAATTTCGTACGATCATGTTTCCTAATTCATAACTTAAAGTTTGGTTCAATCTCCGCGAAAATCCTCAGAAAGTGACTGAGTTATTATAGGATAAGTAGCAGAAACCCACTGAACTTTAGTAGCAAGATTTTTTTCTGTATTTTGAAGCGAGAAACAAATTTAGGTCGGTGTTCAGGAGACGGCTTCAGTGTCATGTGTGTAGCTATTTTTGTTAAAACGGAAACATATTTTTGAGACAGTCTGTATGTGTATAACTTCAAGAGCAGAGCAGCGTCGCCCTAAATGGAACATCGCCCTGAGATGAAACACCTTTTTACCATCAGTTTATTTTCTAGACGGTTGGGAATCAATCAAATTAATCTTATAAAGAGAGGAGAGGCTTGAATCTCTTACAAATCCAAAAAGATTATTGAAATGATGTTTTACTTCAGGGTGACGTTCCATTAAGGGGGAGAAAACACTCTAGCAAACATTAATAGAAATTGAAGTTAGTGCCTCTACAAGGTATAGAAAATTAGAGATTTTAGAGATTTGATGTGAATAGACATTTTGAAATAGGCAAGATCTATTTTCAATTTAACTTTGAAATATTTTGAACTTTCTTGCGCTCGCCAGTGGCAATTGCCGCGTTTGTTCGAGAAAGCTCAATTGTAAAGTTTCATTGGCACATGCAAAGTTACTGATTCTCCATCATGCTTGAATGAGGTTTTTGCAAGAACGGAAAGAAAATTTTTGACAATGAAAACAATTTTTTGAGTTTTGTAAATAACCGGAAGCATTGCCGTTGATTTTTAAGTGGTGATCCTTTTGTTTTTTTTTCTGCAGCAAAGCAGCCAACAACTACAACGGTCACAGACAAGATGAAAAACAGATTGGAGCAGTTAGATGATTTTGAAGAGGTAAATTTTATTTGTTGCTCATACCTTTGTTTGGGAAAAGGTTTTTCGTATTTGACAAGAAAGCTATGAATTATTTTTGAAGCTGAATCTACAATGATTTATTTTTGAAACTGAATTTATTACATTAAATTACAAAATATTTTTGGGATTTATAATTTATAAGATATTTAATTTGGTTACTTTAATTTGATTTTTCATGTCATTTAATTTGATTTGGTTACTTTTGCCTTTTTATTGTTTTCTACATTGGGACAGCATTGTGGTTACAAGCAAGGGGGGGGGGGGGCAATGTCTTAAAACATTAAAAAAAATATTAATCATAAAAAAACTACAAGGAATAAATACCACTACGAGCACTGATGACGCAAATTGACATGAACGAAAATGAAACTGCACGGAGTATGAACTCGCAGATTCACAGCCAGCATTTAAACATACAAACATCACACATGAAAAACTGAGACAAACGAGAAATAAGGAAGGGATGTAGTTCAGTTTATTCAATCAGTGGCTAATATGTATTCTACAGTTGCCAAAATGAAACGCCTGTTTAAGGTGCAGTTGTCAGGAGCCTAGTGTCTCCATGATAGTAAAATATAATGCACTACTCGGAGATAAATAGTTAACATTGATTCTTAGTCCGGACAGAACATCAGTGGAATGATTGAACTATCTATCCCAAGGAATAGGCATATTTTGTAACAGTTATAAAATTGCCCCGCCAATTTCAAAGCGATTAGCCATCGAGGACAAAGCGAATTCTCTCAAACAAAAAATCAAAGCAAACAAAGCCATGTTTTGATTTTCCACTTGAGAGAATTCGCTTTGTATTGAATGGCTAATCGCTTTGAAATTGGCCTGTCGATTTCATTATTGTTACAAAATCTGCTCTTGTTGCTCTGAACATGAAATTCGTTTTTTATACTTTTCAACGCAACGAAGCAAATTAAAAAAAGCAAGGCCACACATTTATGCTTTTTGTGTAGGTTTTGATCAGATTGAGTATTGTGTGAAATTTGTTAAATATGGTTTTATGGTATGTTGTAATTTGCAAGCCCCGAATCTATTGCTTTACACAATTCTCCTTTGCTGTAGTCATCATTGAAATGCCTTTAAAATAAATAATTTCACATCAGAAAACCGAGATTTTGACAAAACATATTTATTTCCGTTTAACGAGATAATACTTTAATGTTGTTTTATCTTTTCATTACAGGGATCTATGAAAGAAATGCTTGACCTCAGTCAACAAGAGTATGTGAATAGAATCAATGAATTAAATCAGGTGAGCTATTTAATTCAATGCAACTAATGCAAGGACCATTATGGAAGTGTAGGGGACCATTATGGAAATGACGTCATTTTAGACCTTTTTTAATGCTATCCCTACCACTCAAATTAGATGTGTTTTTTCTCTGTGACATTAATTTTTAATAATTTAAATATGTTTATCTCTTTTATCAATTTTAAATTTGTAAATATTGAATGAATGTAAATATTTTTCATCATTTTTGTTTTTGACTTTTATATTTAAGTTTTGATTTGTATTTCTAAATTGTAATATCAATTTAATGGTGAATTCATACGTACATAGAGGAAAAATTTTGTGGAGTAAAAGATCTAAGAAACTGGAAAACAAAGTGATTTACAGTTGTTTTCATTTTCAAATACTTTTATACTTTGTATTGCAATAGTCGGCAAGACTTAGTAGCCTAATATTGGCAATTTAACATAATAAACAACGTAACTTTCGACAAACTTCTGCAAAATTTCTTGAAAGGGCACTTTTTGAAAAAATTTCCTGCGACCATTTGTCACACGGTTGGGTGCTTTTTTTTGCCATGTATGGTATGGTATGGTATTGGTAGCCATTGGTCTTGTATGTTGTTTATTTTATATCCTGATGCTTGTAGGTTTTACTTGTCATTTTAAAGCACATTTGAAATTTATTTGGTTCTTTTTTAGGAGCTATTAAAAGCTTGGGACAACGATCAGAGAGTAAAATCATTAAAAATATCTATTCAGGTAAGCATAAATTCCAGAAAGAAAAACCATGTTATGACGTCATGGATATTTTGATTTGAGTTATACTCAAAAATGTTTCTAAATTTGAAAGAATAAGTTATTAAATGTTAGAATTAGCATTTCATGGTTCGAATTGACTCGAAAAAAAAATGGAGCAATACAGAAATTTTTGCTTTATTGTTACTAAAAAAATTAACTTCTGTGGAGCAGGATGTTTTTATCTATGCGGAAATGCGGAGGAAAATGTTTACGCATTTTATCCTCCTTAGAATCAAATGATAAAATTTAAATATCCTCCTCCTCAGTTCCGAATTGAGAAAAACCTCCTCTGCAGAAGTAAAATTATTTTGTTTTAGATAACAATAAAGCAAAAGTGTCCGCATTTCTCCATGGAAAAAATAGGATCGCGAAAATTTTCCCCAAGAATAGAGTTTCTGCAGAGCCCTGGTGCGGTCTAAATGTTTTTTAAATGTATAATATGTAAATTTAAAAAAAAGATTTTAAACATTTGAAAATTAGAACTTGACTACTACTATAACACATTTACACCTGGCATCTACATTTATTTCAAACCGCTTTAATCAAAACAACAAAGAAGAAATTTAAAATTATAGTTTGTTTTTTCTAAGCGAAATCATGTCATAAAAATTGCAGTCATACCACAAGACAGCATCGCGAGTCCATTTCGCCATAATGAAAGCCAAAATTCCTTAATTTTATTCGGAACCTGTATTTGGATGTTCACATGAATGTCTTGATTAAAGATAATTACAATATGGGAATTAAAAATAATTGCCAATATGGGAGTTTAAAGGATTGAAAAGGTGAACTTGACTAGGTGAACGAGATTAATTTAATTTAACAGAATCTACTAACTATAAGTAAATCATCAAAATTACGTTATTCAATTTTTTCAGTGTGCCAAACTCATTGGTGACATTTCCGTTATGCAGTTTTATCCAAGCAAGTTTGTTTTGGTAACAGATATTTTGGATAATTTTGGTTAGTATATATTTTGTGCATATTTTTATTGTTATTTTAATTTGTTTTGTTTCCAGTTTATTAAGAGAGCAATCCAATTTGCCAAAAAACCTTACATTGGTTTTGCAAGAATATTGCAAATGTGAGATTGATTGATGTGAGGAAATAGATAGCCTGATAACTAACGAACCATTTTAGACCTCGTTGATCGTAAATGCAAGTTTTTCTGTTTTTTTGTCTTTGAAATCTTTACATTTCGGACAGTTCAAGGTTTGAAGGAGCTTCTTTATTTTGCCAGTTTTGATAGGAGCAGCTCACAGTCAGTGACACTTTCAAAGATTTTAGAGGAACCAGTGACCAGACAGATTTTTAGAGTTTTGTTTACCCAATTACACATACGAATTGAAAAAGGTGCAGTTCTGAAAGAATACAGGGCCTAAAAACCCTTATGACGAAATGCTTTGTTTTTTCTATCGACTATCGACAATATCTATGCTCATACGCTTGCATTTTTCCTAAGCGAGGTATTCAATTATTTGTTAGTTATCAGGTTTTCTATTGTAGGTATTCACGTAGAGCTCTGTACTCAATTTTTTGCAATAAAGGTGTAATGCAAACCCAATTGTTGGCTGAAATAGATAGTAACGTTTATCATTCGCAATGCAAGTTGTTTTTATTTTCGATATTTAAGAATATTTGTACAATATTTTAGAATATTGATTGGTATCTCGAAACCCAAGAAAGAGTTTTGGACGTATTTTTTGCGAGGTATTGGTTTTCAAGAGCACCGCTCAAATGCACAAAATTTCACCACAAAAAACACTGGTATCAGTTGCATGCACACTCTACCCATAGTACTTTAATTGCAGGCACATTTTCTCACTCATTTGCTCGCACAATATTTTAAACGAGGCCTACTTTGAAACTCTTCTTGAAAAATATTACATATTTTTGGAACTTATTTATTCGAATGCTTTCGTTAATTTTAGGAAAATTGGTTTTTGAGCGAATAAAGAACAAATCAACAATTTTTTTTGGTGGATCTAGCAAGCCAATGACGTTGCCAGATGATTTCACCCCAGACCAAGTTCCAGAGAGTGCCAAAGAAACATGCAGAAACTGGTTCTACAAAGTGGCATCGATAAGAGAATTAACTCCAAGATTGTATCCTTTGAAATTCATATAGATTATTTAGTTATACATTAGACTGATGATGAAATGAGGAAATCATATTTCATAGAGACGACGGAATTTTATTGGCAAAACAGAGCAAATCCTTTATTTTCAATGAACTTTTTTTGCAACATTTAAAAACATTGTAACCCCATTTTTGGGCTACTATACATTTTATCAAGTTCTCCAAATGAGGAAAGAGATTTTATCCAGTATCGTAACTTGAAACCCTTACATCTTCAATTTCACAAAATCACAACATCTATTGTAACCAGCTAATCGTTGTTTATGTTGCAATTTGCAATTTTGTTTTAATGATCACCGTACTAATTCGATTAAGCTCCGGGGAGGGGGGCTTATTCAAACTCGACCTTTGATAGGGGGGCTTATTCGAGAGGGGGGCTTAATCGAATTATTACGGTATGTATTCGTACTACCGGGTGGTCCAAAAATGTCCCCACGTTTGCAAAGCCGCTATGGAGGAGCTTCAGTTTTGATAATTTTGTTTTTGCTTGACATTGATGTAATGGGCTTCAACTTGATACCATGTTTGTCAAGATCTACTAAGTAGTCCTTGAAATATACTAAAGAAAAGCCAACGTTACAGTTTTTCAGCAGAAGGCTGTGAAACCCTCTATTTTTGGTTTCATTGAGTATAATTCAGTGATTATTATGCAGATTTTGGCAAAAATTGCATCAAACTATAAATTAAAGTGCTTTTCAAAGATAATCAAATCACTAAGCGACATGTTTTTTTGGAATTTTTTTTTTTCATGTAAACGAAATAATGTTTTGTCATTGCATTGTAGATATATATACTCAAATACTTTTTTCCATATTTTAATGTTGCCTTATTGCTACACAACACTATTATTTATAGCATCATGTTTTTTCTTAACCATGAATTTACTTAGATACGTCGAAATGGCTATTTTAAAATGCTATAACTTTTTAAACCCAGAGTAAGTGTTCGTTTTAACTTGTTTATTTTATTAAGCGATTAATCATGCGTTTTAAAACACGATTAATGTTGTTCGTACAAAACGTGCTTTTGAAACAGTTGCGTAAAAAGCCTCGCAGGGAAGGCGTAACTGTTTCACAGGATAGGGCACAGTAAAAAGCACGTTGTGCGAACAACATTGATCGTATTTTGATGCTTTAATGCTCTTAAACACCTTTTTAAAGGCGATATATACTATAACTCCTGTTTTATTTTCGTAAATTTGTTTTGCTTGTACATCCTAAGTTTACTGTATATCAATCCACGAAAAGTTTACTTCTGCGGAGAGGATTGAATTGCCTCTGCGGAGGAGGGTGTCTTTAATTTTACGTCTGCTATGGAGCATCTGTCGGGTTCAATCTTTAGATTTGTATATTCATTTTGTCATTCTGTCGAGATTCGCAAAGTAGTTTTTTTATTTTTACCGAACTGTTTTCATTGATCATCAGCGAGTATTCAAAAGCATTAATGAGGCTGGTCAAGCAAATTAGAGGCATTGGAAACCCGTTGGTAGCTTGTTATGCTCGAGCTTATCTTTGCAGGGTAGGTACTGTAATTTTTAGTTACAAATTCAATCATTTTTATATGGAATTTATCACAAATAATCTGCCACATTTCTGATTTTAAGGCTCGGCTAACATGTGGCATTGTATTTTTTACTAGTATATTGAATCTAAGCACTTGATACGTAAGTATTTAGAAATTTCATTACCGTACTTCTTTGATTAAGCGTCCCGGGCGCTTATTGGACCTAGCACCTTTTAGGGAGCGCTTATTTGAGGGAGGCGCTTATTATTATATCTTCAGCAAAGTTCCGGCCACTCCAAACACCAAGTCCCTAATCATCAGCCAGATTCTGTGAGGACATGAGGGTGCTGACTTGAACTGGAGGATGGCGCTTATTTGAGGATGGCGCTTATAACATTGCTGGAGGATGGCGCTTATAGCATTGATGTTAGCGGGGGCGCTTAATGAAAAGGGGATGCTTAATGAAGGAAAACTGATATTTGCAATAGAGGACGTTTGCGCATGCGCAAAATGGACTTTCCCGCGAGCCTTGCCTAATGTCAATTATCAGGGTCAGAATTTCAAACATAAATTAGTAAGACCGTACTTACTAGGATCATTTCTATAGTACGCGTCCCGTCTTTGTCCTTCAACAAAGACAACACCCACAGCCACGATGATGCGATGCAGCGCTCTTCCTTGAGCATGAAGCGTGAAGACGGATTTTACCTCGGTATTTGTTCTCTTCAATTGATGATTGCTCCCGTAGTGCTTTAGTCACCGCGCGGATGGGAGGATCGCATTCTGAGTGGTTGTTTGATACATAAGTTGAAATAAATAGTGTAATTTTTTCCACGCACTTTATGCAACCATACAATGGCCCCTTGAGATAAACCAATCAGGAAGCAGGATTTCAAGAAGAAATTATCCTTCGTTGTGGTCTGGAAATTGCAAGATTGACACACGCTTTTGTTTTAACCAGAACTGAGAGGGTATACCGGAATCTTATGACCCAGGACCCCGTAGGATAGGAGGACCAGGACCGCGTAGGTTTTTCTTAGGTTTAAATAAATTCATTTTTTTAACTTGAATTATATTCTTGTTTTAACTTTAATTTAATTTATTATAATTTTGATAAGTTAATAAACTTATAAGTTGAACAAAAAAATACGTTTTATAAAGTTTTGAATGTTTCTTCTAATCAATATTTCTGACAAAAATAGGTGTAATTTCATAAAGCTGGCTAGACTTGCTCCAAGCCTACATTTATTTTTTATGACTTTTATATTATTTTTTCTTAATTTTCTTTTGTTGTTTTTGTTGTTATAAGAAAGAAGTAATATCTGAGAAATGTATGCATATACGTATATTTTTATTTACGTTTTACTGATTTAAGAGATTTGAGCAAGCCTAATGAATGTACAGCCCAAAAACTGACATGAAGGACTACACCGAGAAATAACGTCGGAATTGCAGATGTTTTTGGTCAAGTTCTTGATAATGTGAAACATGGTCCTCCTACAGGGTATCCTGGTTCATCAAATTCCGGTATGCCAACTGAGAAGCTTTAGCGTATGCAAACCAAGGGGTCAGATGAAAAAAATTCGACCAATCATGAGAGCAAAAAGTCCTCTTTTGAAATTAGACTTTCATCTTTGTTCAGAAGAACAACAGGAAATCAAAAAAGAATACTTGAAAACAATAGAGCTCAAGCTCAATATGAAATCAATTTTTTAAATGCAGGGAGTTACTGTATCCGTATTTCGACTGCAAAACAGACATCTTGATCATTTTCGGATTTTCTGTTTCATGTGTCTATACAGTACAAAACTTTGTCAAAGATTTAAACCATCATAAAAATCAAATAAAATTGTATCGTACTGCTCAATCACAAACTAGCAACCAGCATTTAAACTTGTTGCTCCTTGCGGCAATTCTGCCAGCATTTGAAAATATTTCCTTGTCTCTCCTCAGTGAAAGTACGAACCCCCTAATTCAATATGCCACAAGCCTGTGTTTATTGTTCATGGCAACGCCCTCTGTTCATAGCAACCGTTTGTGAAATTCGCCAACAACAGAGTTACAGAATTTGCATACCCCTTTGTTTTTTTTTTTTGCTTACGGTAGTAAACTTCAAATTATAATGTATACAAGTTTGACCAATCAAAGTCGCGAAGTCTGGTTCTCTGTGATTATCTCCTAAAACTGAAGCCACAAAATGATGGATGAAATCTGGATTGAAGTTTGACATCGGACTTTTTGTCCTGAAAATCTGATTTTTTATTCATTTTAAGTTTTTCAATTTTCTTTTCACTGGTGAGCCCAATCTCAAGCTAGGTTTGACAGCAAGTGTTCCGTGTACTGTGTCACGAAACAGCACTGGCAATAAAACTAATTCATGCAAGGTAGGAGCCCTTGCTGAATGCCACCATTTCTCTTTTGAACTGACCACATAAAGGCCACAGCGCCCCCAAAGTTGTATATCAAATTTTGTCATGAAGTCGTACAAATGATTATAAATTTTCTCATATTACTCGCATTCCTCATATTACTACATGGGTACCTTCCAAAATTCCCACGAGCCTTACCTGATTTCTATTATTCCGGGCAGAATTTCGATACATAGTAACTAAGACCGTACTTACTAGGATCATTTCTATAGTACGCGTCCCGTCTTTGTCCTTCAACAAAGACAACACCCACAGCC
>JAYJMH010054169.1:0-13143 GCA_036873815.1 Phacellophora camtschatica | reverse complement strand
TGCTACCTCCTGCAAAATAAATTTTGAATAGGATTTGCCTGTTTGTCATAAATAAATCCGGGCGTGAAAGGGTTAAATTGACTCAAAAGCTTGCGGATTAGAGCTATTTGAATATCCAGTTTTGGACATTTTTTCGTATACAATTTAAGATTTGTGTAGTCTCACGGATTCCAAGCCACAGCCCTGCAAACGAGGATAGTATTTTGGATACATATATTAACGTCTCCCACAATGCGCGTGCTAGAAAAGAAAACTTGAAGAAAGTTTAATGAAAAAAAAGACAAAACGTTTGCGCTGTAATTTTTATACAACTACATTTGAAAGCATATAAATCAGTGGTTCACCATATGAGTATAATCATGCCTTTACTTTTAAGCCTAAAAACATAATTAAAACTGCTTCATTTGAACTGTAACCACTATTTTCAAAAAATACCTTGCTTTGCAAAAATATAATTCCATAAAATTTCGACCAGAAGCAGTCGCTACCGGCGTCCTTTGCACTTTCCGTTTTGGCCACATTTTCAACAGTATTTTGACACAAGACACAAGACAATAGTTGCTCATAGCAAACGAAACATCGAAGTTCAGTTCCGCAATGACAATGAGATGTTTCTTGGGGGGGGGGGCTTGAGGGGTAATTTACTATAGCATTAACAAGAATGTCTCCTGAGATCTTAAAAGTCGACCAACTCCCGGTGGGGAAGAGGTTGCTTACAAAGAGACCACTCTTGTCACCCACGTTTTGAAAAACAACCCATTATTTTTTACCCATCAGCTTTTGGACCCACTTGTATATATGAACCTCATGATATTTTAGTGCTTCAAAAACCGTGTTTCTGCATGTTTATGAAAATTAAAAAAAATAATGAAACCTGTTTATAAAGAATTTGTACAAAAAATAGACCCCTGTGTAGAGAAATCTATTCTAAAAGAGGACCAATTTTTACGGCACAGCCAGTAACCAATAAAAATGAAGTATCATCCCCCTGGGGCCACCTCTGCGAGTACTGTTCTATGTTCTATCCTTGGTGCTATCAACCACGTATACGCACTGAGGGGGAGGGAGGGGGCTAACAAAAACATTTGTATAAGGGGGGCGGAGAAAAATAATCGAATTATTGCATTGGTACTAACTTTATGGATATCCCCTTCCCCGGCACTTTAAAAGGAAGAAAAACTAGTTTAAGATCTTTTTGGCAAAAAACTATTTCTCTCGAGGAAAACTGCTTGGATTTTATGGAAAAAGTCGTCACAGGCAATTTAAAAATTGAAAATAACTGACTAAAATACGTGAAGAAAGAAAACAGATGTCATGTCAATCAATGCTCTCGTGAGCAGAATTCTTGATTTTTTTATCAGCTATATTAGCCTGAGAATTTCATTGAGCAGAAAACGTTGCAGCAATATCGTAAAGAGTTTAATTACAACATCACTATACTATAATAATATTACTATACATTTTACACATACCAGAACAAGCAAACGTGTTGCAATTTTTTGTTTCCACACTTGGACCTCTGCACAGTTCGGTTGTGATGCAAGCTCTTGTTCTCCTCCGCACGCCACCTCCGCAGCTCCGCGTACAAGGAAGCCAAGAAGACCATGATTTCCAACCTGAAAGTGAAGCAAAACATTAATTAATAATTATTCCAATTGTCCTCATTCATATTTAGGTCTACTGTGGGTGAAGTCCAAAATCACCTGCATTTCTTTGTGGTTAAACGGAAGTAGAATTGAATCTACAAGCATGAGCTGTAGAAGACACGAAGGATGGCCTAATCCAGAGGTAACCTGGTAGCAATTTGACACATCGGTTTTATTCGATTACAATGGTAATAAAGCGACAAAATTGATCTATAGGCCTTAAAACCGGGATGGCTTACTCGGTCCAAACTTTCTGGTCCAGACCTACTCGGCCCAGACCTAATCGACCCAGGTCCAGAGAATGGCGCAATCCAAGTTTTGTAATAGCAATCGTGTAATCAGTGTAATCAATGTGATTTGATTAGTTAGCCAGGATAGTAGTGATTGGTTTGGACTGATAAACTATTTTGACTTATGTTTATATTTAACTCGGGTTGTTCACCTTAAAATTTGAAATTTCAAAAGTCTAAAATATTCACAAAAGCAAGACCCTACTATATGTATTTTTTATCCAACTATGTAAATACCAAATTGAATACCATTGAAAAATTTCTCGTAACACGACGTTTCGTATCTATGCTCTTTTTCAAACAATGTAAATATAGTGTTTAGAAGTTAGCATCAAAACTTGTGTTACGAATAGTACAGGAAATTTTATCCTAATAATTTAGTGAAATGGCCACACATACACTGAGAAGCCAACTCGATTAAATACTTAAAGACAATTGTATCTGATTGGCTTTTAGCTAATTTGAAGCAAAGCAGCTAAAAATTATTTTATACCAGATTTGTTTATTAGCAACGATAATACGCATATATTAATCAAATAAGAGTCAGACTTATTTCACTTTCCTTGCATATTTTCTCATTCATTAATTAGAGACGAATCTAATTTAAAATAATCCATATCCAATTCTGGCGAGCGCAAAGTCGACGATTGCTAGCAAGTCATGTCACATTTCCCGGTCAGTGATTTAAAGCTTTGAGTTAAGATTTAAGCGTATGATCATATCACCGTCTAATGAAAACAACAACAATACGCAAATCAAATCGGTTAATGAATAGAATTGAGCAATCTTGTGGTCCCTGATTTGGGACTCAAAGGCACCGAATTACAATCCCCCAACCAATTCTTCCACCGACTTACAATTCCCCCAGCCATTTCATATTTTATTTTAAATTTTTCCAAATTAGAAATCATGGTTAAAAATCCAAATTTTTCTGTGTCTTGAAAAGAAACAAAAAAAGCTAGCAACGGTGAATGGCATTTCTGTAATTTTTGTAGTCATAGCAAATTAGAACTTAAAATTGCACGTTTCTAAAGCTCTTTTAGTATTTATCTGTGTGTAGCCAATATGTGTGTAGCCAATAAATGTAGTTATTTGAGCCGAACTCTCTCTAAACATGGGCAAAAGTTTTTACAATAGCAAAAGTCTTTACAATAGCAAAACAGACTTGTCAATATTCGAAGAAACATGAGTCAAAAGCTTTTCATAAAACCATTTTATCGAAAAATTGACGAAACACAGCTTTAAAAAAGGAAAAACAGCTTTAAATTTTATTACACTGCAGATGCTATATGTCTTAAACCATCTCGCAAATCATGGTTTAGTCAAAAAGATGAGACAGCATCACAGGAGAGAGCAGCAGACACCTCGAAAACACATAAAACCGTATTATCTCTAATGAACTATCAAAAACATTTGTTTACGTGGGACGCCAGCAGAAAGCAGTTTGAGATTTTTGATATGGGAAATAAAATGCAACATCCTGCAATATTTCATTTTAATTAGACTCAAAACAGTTTCCTCCAGGAGCGGCCTGAATAAGCAAGAAGTTATACTTCCTTGCTCGTGATGCGGTCTTTGCGACTCATACCCCCGAAACCTTGGTAATCTCGTTTACAACTTGGGCCTCGCTGTTTTATTGGGTTCAAAAGGAAACCAAGTGCCCTAAGTAGCACTGCAATTGCTTCGTGCTCGGCTCGTCAAAGATGAGTTTGGTTTGGCTGGCAATTTCATGCCAATATTAAGTAATCTATGTACTTGGAAATTAATTTGCCATCAATTATGTAAGCCCTGATATAAGCCATGTAAGCCCTGATATAAGCCATCAATTTTGCAAACACTGTCGTCCTTATAAGGACATTATGCAATATAAGGCAATTATGTAAGCCCTTATAGGATATAAGCCCATCAATTTGCTAACACTGATTAATTTTTTCGTTTTTAACCAGTTTTTGGGACATACCATTCCAAGTGACCATCAACTGTCCAAAAAATGGGGGGGGGGGGGGGAGATAAAGATACCGAAAGCAAGAAGCCACTTTTTGGGACAGAGCTTGCCCAAAAATCAGAGAAAAAGCCACGTTTTGGGGCAGACCTAAGACCACTGTCCTCATGAACAGTCGACATAAACAGACTGTAACCTTGGTTCTGCGTGATGTCGTGCCTTCAGAATGAATTACCGTCTTTGACCCTGTTGCATGTGAATAAAGCCTGGAGACAACATTGAAAACTTCGTCTCCCCAACAAGACCAAATAGCAGTCTTGCAAGCATAAATCAACGAGAATCAAGATCAATTTAATGAGAGTTAAAAGCCAAACTGTAAGAAATAAACGGGCCGAATGCCCTGTTAATTGCTGGAGAATGGTTGCTCAAGATTAGCCTCAATTATCGCAAAAACATGTATCTTGCGCACTGACATTCTATTACAAGACGGGGGTACAAGACAGGGGAGCACATGAAAATATCTGGTTCATGTAAATTCTCCCTGGCAGACTTGTAAGTCATCCATAAACGTTTCGATGAATTATGTGACCAGAAGACAGTGCTGTGGCTGAATTCTTGACTGGCAGCACCAAAAACTCTTTAGCTGTTGAATTGAATTTCAGGACGCAACAAGAGAGAGATTCGCCTAAAAATTAGGCAGAAAAGGCTATGTCAGCAAACATTTCATTGTTTGTCATTGTTGACCGCAACCTCATTTTAAGAAAAAAGTCAGCCAATCAAATCATTAAATTGTTATTTCTCGCAATTTGATTTGTGCGAAAAAAATTCGAGTTGCTTATGTTGACTATTCTAAAGTTCACAAATTTTTTGAAGACTGGTCTAAGTAGGGCCAATTTTATTAACCTTTATGCCGTTTTTAACCATGACGTCTTCTCTTTGATAAAACTTTGTAAATAGTAGCTTTATGCTAAGATGAGAAGCAAACACAGCAAAACATTAATACCATTAAGTGACATTGCCACACAACAGCTCTCTCTAAAACCAGCTTTCATATGAACACGTGCTTGAGTAGGCACCTGACAGCAAATAGTGACAAATAGTAGCAAATAATGTTGTTTACTATTGTCTTATATCTACACCGAAAAGTTGATGAGAAAAATCTGGAAATAATTTTATATTTGTAGATGCTGACAATTAGTTTAGAACGAAAACTGCAATGCAAATATAACATCATGGAAAATTAGTTTGGCGACGAGTCTACTGACGTTTATGCAGCATCATATCCAAATTAAACAAAACGGTAAATGTTGTTGACATCTTTTGGTGCCTCAGTTACACGTAGTTCATTTGTTGACTACGACAAAGCGTTCGATACAGTGCCCAAAAAAGGTTTTCGTTTAAAATCCTAAATATGATGACATCATAGCGGGCAAATTTCACCAGTCTTTTATTTTCTTTTGCTCTTTTACGAACTTTACGCCATTCTGGTCAATAGGGACTCATAATTAAACATGTATGAAACATGGGCTGAAGATTTGCCTTGAATTTTGAATTTTGGACTTTGAATTTTAGGCCTAAAGATGTAAGCCTCGTTTCCATGTCAAAACATTTGCGTGATCAATCAAAACTCAGCTTTTTGGCTGTTGTATTATGAGTCCCTACGCCAGATCATCAGATCATGGAGATTTAACGTACGCGGTGCGGGCTATCCCCAGATATATTAAAAATAATAAAAAACGATGTAAATCATGCATTGAGACATGAAGTACACTCAAATGTGTACAGCGGTAAAGAGATACACAAAGGTAGGCCAATAAACAGGAAGAAGAAAACAAGTTTGGGGTAGTCAGTCCCAAAGCTCCTGCTGAGATCTTAAGGTATGATGGCATTTGTGGTATGATGTCATTTGTGGTGGGACGGCAAGTCAAGACTGTGGTGGGCATTTACTGATCAAGAGCATCTATGCTACGTCTATATAATTTCAAAATTGAAAGTTTGAAATGCAAATTAAAATCTTCATGGAACCTAATCAAAACATTGAGCCTCGTTAATTTGGTTTTCAATTCTATTTTAGATCCCTTGCATATGGATCGTTCTAGCGAAGTCAAATTTCTAATGAAGTTCTTGTGATTACAAAGTGTTACTAAATCGTGCTAAACGCAAAATCAATAAACATTTCCCGAAAATATGCACTCCAGATTTATACGAAATGACATCTCATGACTAAATCTTCTGGAAAAGTAGACAGCCGCCGAGAGATTGTGAAAGGAATCAAGCAAACCGATTCGATAATTATGTTCAAGGCACCCTATGATCAAGGCTTACCAGATGGATCTCTTCTCTCTGAAGTAAAGTTATAGTGGTCCACCTAAATTATTCAACCATTCCATGATCCAAGTTATAAAAGACTGGAAGGCTTGGAACAGAAACTTTCTGCAATTCCCCTTAAATTCCTTCTTCAGTTTGGATCTCTTTGGCTTTGGGTCTTTTAATAAATGCTTTTTATATGAATGTTGACCACTAACAACTCTTGAAATGCAGAGGGCCGTAGGGCCCATTTGGGCAGCAAGGGGGGGATATTTGGCGTAAAGCGAGGGTAATAAACGTTCAGAATTTCTGTTGCCCCTTCAGAAAATATTTCCTTCTTCCTACGACACTGGCCAGCCAGTACTTGCTCTAAGTCTATTTCGTTTCGTTGATCAATAAATTATATGTCACTGCGGAGGAAACTATTCTGTGGAGGAGAGACCTCAGGAAAATAATGACAATGAAACGAAAAAGACTTGGAGCAAGCCTTAGCCAGTACTGAAATTTTGAAAAAAGCAAATTTCTGCCTTTTAATACTGGCGCCCAGCCGAAGCTTTTTGAAGAATTCTGACGGGGGCGTGAGACAAAAATTCGATCCCAGACAGAAGAATACCAGAAACAACTCCCCTGTCAAACAAAAAATCCTTCCTTCGGATATGAAAAATAAACATCCTGACTCAAAAGACAACTTCAGATTCATGCAATCAACCAACGTCTTAGAAAGAACGGTTACGCCGGTTCCGATTTGAAGAAAATTTATTTATTGACCAATCTCACACAACTTTGTCAGTAAGCTTTCAAAAGTACCGTTTAATGCCACAAAGAGGCTTCTTTTTAATTAGAATTTAATGACTTTGGGAGCAATTCAAAGTGGTACGCATAAAGCAGATGAACTTCGGGCTCTGGTCTGAGCAGGAACATAGAGGACAGTTACATAAAAACACTTATAACGCTTTTCCGTAATCGCATCTTCAAGATGTTAAGAAATAATTTGATTTTTATTAGCTTGAAAGTGATGAGCGAATGAAAAAATGACCAATTATGGTGTTTTATCCAGTGTAGTCCTGTTTGGCTCAACTAAAGTGGAGCGAATTAAGTGCAATTTTTGTTTAAATGACCCCAGTGTTGATGAAGAACATGAACATCTTGAGCGTGGCTTTTTGAAAGCTTCTGAAGCTTAAAACGTCAGCATTTAGACTTTGGTTTCGTATGTTCTCTTCCATGCCGACTTTGAAAGATGGAAAAATGCCAATAGAATCACTAACTACACGAGAAACATTTTTATAAGAACCTCGTTGATGAAACCCACGAATATAGTTAAGAAACTTTTACAAGTGAATTAAAAATTGTCAAGAAACTTTTGAAATTTTTGGTGAAGATTTTAATGTAGTTGATTCAGTGAAGATTCAGTGAAGATTGTGTATATAGCCGTCTATCCTAATCAGTTTCTGTAACGTTTTTTGTTAAAAAAGAATGCATAGTAGAAGAACATAATTTTATATATACAATTAAAGAAACTTTTAAGAAACTTTAACTAATATAAATTGGTCACATATGGTCAAAAATTAAGTAACTTTCCCTAGTGGAGCCTCAGCCAGGTTTCTTATAAAAAAAACCTGTATAGTGTTTAAAACATCGTGTTTTAAGACATAGTGTTTAAAACATCATGTTTTAAGACATCGTGTTTTAAGACACAGTGTTTAAAACATCGTGTTCTAAGACATCGTGTTTAAAACATCGGGTTTAAAATATCGTGTTTAAAGCATACAGATACATCCCTCTATACATACTCCCCTTCTGTACATATACAATGTTCTTTATAAGAAATTTAGAAAACTTCCCAGTACTGGTGTATATATGTCTCTATATACAAGAAACTAAATGTTTCAATTACGTATTTGGTGGATAAAACCTATCAAGTTTCTTTCATTGTAAAACGTGCTCAATGTTAAAAACCTTTTCAAATTTCAAATTATTCAAATATTTAATGTTTTTGCACTCAAAAAACGGTTTTTGGCACATCTTACATGTTTATTTGCTTCAAATCTTTTGGTGACACGCAAGTAGAACTAAATCCCAAAAGGTATGTTTCAAAATCAAAGATACAGGGATACAAGAAAATCAATTTGCAGAAACAACTAGAGGAGGAAGATATATTAAATTTTGATCCACTTGAATTTTGTCCTAAAAACGACGAAAAGCAAAGATCCTTTGTGACTTTATTAAATGTTCCCAAGTTTTCAAAAGACCAGAAGCCCAAATCTTTCTCAAATATCCAGATTATTTTGGGAAAAAACATAGCACCAGACGTTTGGAACAAACGATAGGAAAACAGAAATGGATTGAAGTGAATAAGCAAATTTTTGGAACAAAAAATAAGGACATAAGCAAATAAACCCCTGCATGACCCAGCATCGGAGACAAAGTTGAAAAGGAAAGAGACATAAAAGGTAGGCCAATAAGGAAGTCCTGATAGAGAATAAATTGCAGTAGATCGGTCATTTGCGGTCCTTCATCCCCAATCTGTATTTAGGTTAGAATCTCTTCAAAACACGTCACGACTTTGGAGCATGGCAAAACGGAAGGGCTGTCTTCTCACGGTAAAAACCACACGTAAAATTGAATGGTGTAGCCAAACACAGTATAATTGCACGATCATGATTATACTACAGACGAAGACCCCTGTTGTGTTTTTGTGTCTATCGTATTAATCATATAACATTATATTTTTAAGAAAGACGATTGTGGATTATAATGGCATCTTTAAGTCCTTTGGATGAATAATTCAGCATTTAAATCTAAGTCGATATTCAAAATACAATTACAAATGCATTAATTACGAAATCAAAAACTCCTAATGTTTTTGCTTTTTGCGATGTTGCGAAGCATTTCACTTTACAGTGGATCGGAAAATAAAAAGGCCGACAAATATTGTAAGAGGTGAGCAAAAGCTCGGAACGTCCGAGGCTAAGCGTCCAATGGACGCTAACTTTTGGGACCCCCTCCCCCTATGTTAGCGTCTACCCAAAAAATTTATGAAAATTATCAGGGCCTAAGGGCTAATGACTAATTATTGATAGTCGTGGTGGTAGTGCACTTGAGATGAAGGAAGGTTTAAAAGCGAAAGACCGCACAAGGTTTAAATAAATCTTTGCGCCTAAATCTTAGCGCCTAAATCTCTGCGCCTAAGTAAACAATTTTGCGGCAATTGAATCCGACTGTTTGTTTAATGTCGGTTTTGAGTCTTTGATGAAGACATTTCATGTATCGAGCAATCCACCTTTCCTCGACATGCTCGCAATATTTTGAACTGTTTCTCTCTATAAGTTGTTAGCTTTCTTGTCTTGTTGTTATTTCATGTGGGGACCAATAGCATCCAATTTAACTCTGAGTAGACTTGCTCCAAGTCTGTCTCTTTAGTCAATAAAACGAGTATATTACGAAAACCTTCTGCGGAGGAGTATTGTGGAGAGTAAACTCTTAATTTTTCCAAATCTTCCTCGCAAATTTTCCTCCGCAGAGGATTTGCACGTTTTTGACATTTTACTGATATTAACTGATAGAAGAGGTAGACTTGGAGCAAGTCTAACCCCTGAATGAAATGGTTCAAAGTTATTGACAAGTTATTCAAACTTGTTCAAGTAGAATATTGTTCAAATTCAAAATTGACCAAGCTACCTTATTTGGCAATAAATAACTGAATTCTGTTTCAACATTACCGTTCCAGACTTTTAACAATAATCAGTTGTTAGTGAGTTAGTTAAGTCGTGGTTGGCGAGTTAAGTCGATTAGAATTTAGCTGATGAACAGTCTTTATAGTTTCTTTTTTGGTAAAATTTATTTAGTAAAAGTTTTATTGTGTTTTTAATTTCCATAAAATCAAACAATTTAGCAAAAAATAATTTTTTAAAAACTTGTAAAATGTTTCTTAACTGTGGATTGACTTTTTATCATTTCTAGCTGAGTTTCTGGAAGATGAATTTCTGGAAGATGCTATATTACTGCAATTTTTCTACTACAGTTTCTCATAAGAGTTTTCTTATAAAAAAAATGAGTGTCATGTAGAAAGCCTCGCTGTTCCGTTGCTCGATCTAACGGAATTTGCTCTCTTGATTTTTCGAGTCTCATTTTCCAAAGTCATCTACTACTGTATCTAGTTTAAAAATATTAAATATCGTTTTCTAAATTATGTTTCATGGGTGTCCGTGTAGATGTGGCTGTTGTAGAGCAATTTAAAAAGCAAAATCTTACAAAATATTAAATATCGTTTTCTAAATTACGTTTCATGGGCGTCCAAGTAGATGTGGCTGTTGTAGAGCAATTTAAAAAGCAAAATCTTACAAAATATTAAATATCGTTTTCTAAATTATGTTTCATGGGTGTCCATGTAGATGTGGCTGTTGTAAAGCAATTTAAAATTGTTTCAAATCTACCTAGAAGCAAAATACAATTACTCAGTAGGTAATTAATTACTCAGTAGGTAATTAATTACTCAGTAGCTAATTAATTTTCAATTACCATTTTTTTATACCGCAAGTATTCATTAACACTTAACGAGAACGTGACGAGAAAAGAAACAAACTGCCCACCAGAAACATTTTTCAATTACATTTTTTTAAAGTGTACACGCTTTTTTATAAGAAAACCTTTGTAAGAAAAGGCTGAGATTTGGGTAAAATTTTCTTGCTATCTCAGGAAACCACTTGCGTTAACTACAAAAAAGTAAAAGCACACGGGCGTCTCAACGCTTCACAACACCTCACCTGAGACACACTTGAAACATGTTTTTGAGACCATGGGGTGTTAGCAAGATTGTGAAAATCAGTCAAGAAATAAAACCAGTCGAGGCAGGAAACAGAGTTAGCTGTTCTTATAACAAAAAGCGTTTAAAAAAAGATTGAATTTTTTATCAAATAATGTACCACTCACAAATGTTTTATTTTATCTTCTGTCGGTTGTCTACTGTTTTATAATCTGGGAACAAGACGACAAGGACAACATAATTTTCTGCCTGGAACAATTGATATTCCTTTAGTTTAAAATTCACGTGCTTTTATCCAAGTTAGCTATTCTATACTATGTCTTCTTATGAAATACGTGTTTTTTTTACAAGAAACTGCATTACAAGATCAACACTCAAACTGTCAAAAATTAAGAAAAAACAATGATGTCCAGCCTCAGATTCCATATTTGCAAAACATTTCCGGATTCCATGGAAGAAAATATATGCGCAAGGCCATCGAGAGAGCAAAGCGAAGATAACAATTCATGTAAAACATGCTTCTAAAAATAACCAGAACCCGAAAGTCTTGACATTGCACGAAAACCTGTGATTTCCTTTGGCAGCCAGGTCTGCATATGTGCAAAAATACTAAAATAGAAAACAATTTAAGTAGTCCGAAGACGCTATATGGCACGACAGGCTATGACACAAATTTGAAAGACGACAAGGAATAAATGGGTAAATCAATATTATTCGAGCATATATGTGAAAGAAATATAAAGATATTTTATCTACCTACATTTAGAAAAATTGCTATTAAAGGGTTCTTTGCAGCCAGCATGCATTGCGCACGTATTTGATGTTTGGCGGCCACTTTCGTGATCCGTGAAAATAAATAAGTTGGATGCTGAAATCTGCTTGAATCGTCGCAATCATTCAATAAAATGTCATAACAAAACGCTTGTTGATAGTCGAGAGACTCGTTGTCATGGAACATAGTATATTTTGCAAATTTATGAATTATTATCAAGTATGACTGCTTATTTTATTTCTTACTTTGAATTTGAATTAGATAAGAATTTTAATTAATTTCAACGGTGATAACTTTCGAAAGACAGCCTTGCGCAGTATTTACGGACATTTACACCCTGAAAATATGACGTTTTACGTTGTTTATCTATGGATCGTTAACTGGTTTCGCCTCAGATTTCATTTTCGCTCCAAAATGATTCAAAATCTGTTAAATAAATTAAAATTTTAGACAGTTTCAGCAACAGGGAAATTGGAGGTTAAGTCTTGAAGTGAAAACAAGACAAAAATCTGGCAAAAATCGTTTAGGCGAAATGTGGTGTTAAATCGATTTCTTCCATACCTATTCAAGAGATTGGTTTCTCCACAGTCTATACAACGATTAACTCTCCATCTTTTGGTCTTTGCCACCATATCTAAATCATTGATAATTTGTTTGGGGTTTGGCAATTAGTAAAGCAATGACATGTTGAGTGTGGCACAAGTGTGTTTGTTGCCGAGGCAAAGTGGTTTCCACCTCAGATTGCACAAAGGATTTTAAGATTGGCGTATGACATTATTTGAAGAAAAAAATTGTTTGAGGAAGAATTGACCTTGGGGACCTTGGACCTTGCGAAAAAAAACGACCCTTGTTAAGACAGTAAAGTAAACTTTCACGTCAAATTACGCATATTACAGTCAAACTCAAGATGATTACGGCTTACGGATAATTTGACATCATTTTTGCCAGCGTTTAAGGCTTGTGAATTGACAGGATGACGTTTAAATGGGAAAACCATTAGCTGTACGAAAGGGTGTGTGTAATCGATGTTTTCGTAATTTTGTGGTTTTGTAACTTTTCTTGGCAAAAGGAGGATAAATTTATAGTACTTTACAGTACTTGCTCTTGTATTTGCAGCACTTGCTCTTGTATTTGCAGCACTTGCTCTTGTATTTAAAGTACTTGCTCTTGTATTTGCAGTACTTGCTCTTGTATTTGCAGCACTTGCTCTTGTATTTAAAGTACTTGCTCTTGTATTTACAGTACTTGCTCTTGTATTTACAGTACTTGCTCTTGTATTTACAGTACTTGCTCTTGTATTTGCAGCACTTGCTCTTGTATTTAAAGTACTTGCTCTTGTATTTACAATACTTGCTCTTGTATTTACAGTACTTGCTCTTGTATTTACAGTACTTGCTCTTGTATTTGCAGCACTTGCTCTTGTA
>JAYJMH010054158.1:0-13143 GCA_036873815.1 Phacellophora camtschatica | reverse complement strand
ATAAATTTCTATCGCGAGGTGGCGGGACGGCCTAAAAAAAATTTACCAGACTTGACTTCCCCCTCGTAACAGCTGTGACGGTTGCCATATGCTCCCTGTGGTATTGTTATTTGTAAACTGTGTTAGTCATGTAAATTTTTAGAATGTTTTAATTAAAAAAAAAAAATTATGTTCATTATTTGGGTGCCACAGAATTATCTGCTGTCTACAGAAACAGATAGATGTTGTTATTTGGGTGCATTAGAATTATCACAAAAAGATCAATGATATCTTTAAATCTAAGTTTATCTTTCAAGCATCTTTCTGTGTTTTTTTACAGCCTAGAAATGCACAGAATTTGCAGAGTAGCCCAGCAAACAGCATGACTTTCTTTGGTCTACCCGGGTACACTGTCTTGCAGTGTTTCTGTTTTCAAGATAATCATTTAACTTCAACCATCTCATGTTGATCAATCAAGTAGTAAAGTGCATTATCCTTGTACAATTCCTGGTGTGAAGTATTTTCCATATCAAAATGACATAAACCAAAAGATATTTATGTTTACCTGACTACCAAAAAAGTATAAAAAAAAAAATCCAAAGTATCCAAAAAAAGATAAATTAGAAAAATATTTTCCAGCCATACTTTCCAGGATGGATTACAACCCAGATTGGGAAATTTGCCTAGCACAACGGATAAATACCCTGCACTTCTTTTATTTCAGCCGCAGTTCTATTTGTAAAATTCCCATAAAAAACTTCCATTCTGAAATTCTGTCATCTTCTTTTTTTGCACATATAAATTTGCATCATTAAACAAGGGGACCATTGTTTTCCTTAGATTTCTCCCCTGTGCAGGGTGAATTTTCCAACCTGGGTGTAATTTTTGAAATTACATGTGTAACCGTTTTATGTAATATTTCTTGATCAAGGTCCAAATGGGGATTTTATATAGCAGTTTTTGATGAGATCTCGGGTGTGCAGAGTGCACTCTTCTTTTGTTTGGGCCTATTGTTCTCTCATTGTTCTATTGAATTTCTTGGGTGTGCAACAAGTGCCAATCATCAGGGTTTAAGCAAGCAAGGTTTTAACTTTTTAAAATTGCTGTCCAACATTTTTTTGTCATTAGAATTCATAATTGCCTTTATTCAAATAAAGAAAATTGCTCTGTGGTAAATATGATAAGTTGTCCTTCATTTCAAAATAAATTCGAAACCAAAAGCAAAAATACAAAATCTGGAAGAAAACCAAACTAACCCACCTAGTCCAACAAACCTGAGAAAAAGGCCCAATTTATGATCATGCATCATGTCATAAAATCAACATCAACGAACGAGCTTTGTAGTCGTGATTTGAGAATAATTCAAGTCAATCAGTTAAAATGATAAAACTTGATCGCTGTAAAAACTCTTACCCTTGATTCTCAGGTCTTTATGAGAGCGTTTTACCGCCAACAACGGCCAAGAATATCAGGAAGAAACTGCTAAAATATTCCCGCTTCTTTTCCTCGTTTCTTTTCCCAGTTTGTGCAATAGAAATTCTACAGAGCACATGCGCAAAAAGCCACCCGGGAAAATTTAAAACGTGACGTTTGGTGAAGCAGCGAAATGGCGGAACAACGGAAGGAGAGAACGAGGAGTCAGAGACAATTGAATTGCGCAAAGTTTCTCTCTTTTTACCTGTTTTGAGCAAAATAAGAAGAAAAAGAAATTTTAAGCTCGTAAAACGAGACCATTTCATTCTTTACTTGAATTATTTCAAATTCAATGTCACGTGTTCATTTGTATTTCATATCTCCAAAAGCCGTATCGTCCCACAAGGCCGTATCGTTTCAAATATTAGAATTTAGAAATGTTTACTTGGCGCAGAGGGTACTAAACATTCAAAAATCTTGCCATTAAACTCCACCCCCCCCCCCCTCGAATTTTGTTTGCCTTTCCTAAGGCACTGCAAGCAATAACCACAAGAAGCACAAAAGCGTGTGTAGGTGTAGTCTTTCAGGGGCTCGGGTGTTGAGGGCCGATCCCCTGGAAAATTTAGGATGAGCTGATTATATTCTAAGCCTCTGAAGTAGTAAAATCGTCCAGAAAACCAAACAATTTCTTGGGGGCTGCACCCATTAGATTCCGCCGTGGGACATACAGTACCCCACAACTTTGGCAGCTGAATTAACGACTCCTTCCTTTCTGAGCTTCCCTGGACAAAGCTACAAGTCTGCACATATGCAAACGGCTAAGAGATCTGGATATAAAGCAGCATATCAAAATGAAGCAGCATTCCGGGGTGACGTGTCTCGGCTATGTCCTGGATCAAGGCTTCTCCGGCGAGTCAATGGTGACAAAACCCTCCTTAAGATTATTGGTGGACTGAGTTTTTTATGCAGAAAATTTTTTGAGCCCACCGCTACGTATATTTGTAACGGTTGCGTTTAGGTTCGCAAGGAGAGAAACGAGACACATAAACTTCACTTCATTTGATCACTCATACGACTGATGATTTCTTTCTAATTTCCAGATCTAAACACCTGTTTACATGGCAGAAATTTTAAACGACGACTTGACCATAGCCGAATCACAAGAAGGTCAGTACACCATGGGCATTAAGAAACGTGAGTCGTGAATAAATCAATTACATTGCATGTGAGGAGATATAAGCCATTAGTCACAGGGAAACAAGAGAAAAGAGGAGTTCCCTGTGAATAAAAAAAACACGGAATGTAAGACAGGTGGAATTAGAAAAATCTTAGTGGGAATAAACAAAAACTTTACTCTTCTTAAAGCCCGCGGTTTAAACAGCTTTGAAGACTAGCAAGTGACAAAGATAGAATGACAACATCACCAACGTACAAGTAACTGACCCACGGACTGGCTAGTTTCAAAATTTGTTGTAAAAGCAAAACGTTTTCGAAAACTTCAGTGGTTTACGTATTTTTGATCTGACTCTTTTTAAAATTTCAGTGTTTTATATCTGACCCTTTAGCATCAAATAATTTTTTTCAGCCTGCAGTAGCTTGATTGTCATTGCAGCTTATCGCTGTACTGCTACAACAGATATCTCCATAAATATACACACCCCGCCAAAGTTCCCGGCGTTTTTCTTGCCCCGGAGAATTCAATGATGGAAAAAAGCGTCAAAACTTTGTCCTCGGATTGCTTTAACATTTCTCTGGCAAAAACATGCGTTCCCCGCCAGAACGTTGAGTGAAATCTCGCAATCCCCGCTCCAGAAAAGCACACAACAATGAATGGAAAAGAGGGAGCAATTTCCCCCTGTGGCTTACTATTTCGCCACCAGGCCACTTAGGCCGGGTGCATATGCCTTGCCAACAGGAAGACAATATATAACAAGTCACTGTAAAAACTTGTTTTAACTTAAAACTTTTATAGGGGAACATGTGATAACATCTAAGTTTTTTTATTCAATTAAGTTTGATATCTTATTGCGAAGCGACGGAGGAGCGAAGATAATATATATAATCTGAGTTCAACGTAAATTTTAAAGATCCTATGATTTCGCATATGTATTTTATAAAAACCCGCCGCTGTTAGGACAGCATTTTCAGGGATTTGAGTACCGTAATAATTCGATTAAGCCCCCGGGGGTGGGGGGGCTTATTAAAAATTCGACCTTTGATAGGGTGGCTTATTCGAGAGGGGCGCTTACTCGAGAGGAGGGCTTATTCAAAAGTCGGTTTCCCTGAGAGTATTATCTAAAAATCAGGGAGTGGGGCTTATTCGAGAGGGCTTAATCGAATTATTACGGTATGTGACGTAAAGTTAAAAGCCAATGAAAGTGATGTACGTGGTACCGTCTGGTACCCAGGGTATGTATGTGGTCACGTGGAATTAAAGCTACAATAAAAAAATACACACTGTTGACAATTGATTAATGCTCAAAATTCTGCAGTACTGAAAGACGTTCCGCTGCAAATCAATCAGAATGAGCCACTATAAAGCAACTCCATAAAATGCATCAACGTCGTCTTTCAAAATATCATAGATAATGGAAGATATAATAGAATAGAATATCCTCCTTTCATTATCTATGAAAATACACAGCAAACAGGATTTAAGTTTTGTTATGACATTCTGCAAATACTTGTCGCCAATCACAGAAGTTACACTCAAGTCAATTAGAACCGGCCACTAAAGCTGCTCCGTAAGATGCATCGACGTCGTCTTTCAAAATACACAGCAAACAGGAAAGTTTTGTTATTACATTCTGCAAATAATTGTCATCAATCACAGAAGTTACAATCAAGTCAATTAGAACGAGCCACTAAAGCTGCTCCGTAAGATGCATTAATGTCGTCTTTCAAAATGCACGGTAAACCAGAAAGATTCGTTATTACATTTTGCAAATACTTGTCGCCAATCAAAGAAGTTCCACTGCAAATGATTTGCCTAACATTGTTCCTTTCTAAAAAGGATAACGGCATCATTTCAAACAGATTATTTATAATGGATGATAGTAACTGTTTGATAATTGTTTCCAAACGTACGTTCTTGTTGTCAATGTTAAGTACGTCTGCTCGTAGGTTGGGATTGTGTCTTTCTCCGTTCAATGTCGGATGAATCAGCAATTCTCCATTATCATGATCAATGCCATATTCGCTGTCATTTCGTTCGCACAACTCTTTCAGCTTGCTATACAAGTAATCGTCTTCGGGGACAGGCAAGCCAAGATCATCGAGCCATGATTTCAACATCGAAACGAATGATTCGATTATATTTCCGCCTACAGCAATTTTTGATAAAACATTAAATATTTTTTTATGAAAGTCTCATGTAAGAAGTATATTATAAAAATAAATTTTCGTAAACTTTGAGCTCAGCATCAACCGAGGCTTGAGATGGCTCTGATAAAGCAATGAGCAATGCGGACACTTTTAATATTGTTATAAATTTCTTTTTTGTTCTAGTTCTGCGGAGGAAGCAGTTTTACCGCTGGCAGGGGGGTGTTTTAGTTTTTACGTCTGCGGAGGAGTATCTGCGGGGGCATCCATTTCCGCAGAGGAAAACACCTCTTCCTCCACAATTTGAGATATTTCATTTTTTATTCTTGTATTGGATTGCAAGAGAAATTTAACAAGAAAACAAATTTTCACATATCTACATAAATTTTTGACAAAATATTGGTGATGCAAAGGTTTGCAATTAAAGTTTGACCGTGAAGATTACATTACATCAGGAAAAGGAAATTTTTCAGCAGCCATTGCCATCATCAACTTAAATTATTTGTATTACAAATACTGTTTTGTTCACGCTAGAAGCGATGCTAAATTATTATCTCGATATTGTGGTAAATAGTTCAAACCGTTGCTTAAGTTTCTTTCAAAATTATTTAAAATAAACGGCGTGTTTTCAAAACGAATGCGTTTTAAGAAGAATCTGTTTTTGTACCGTACTATAATATATGTGAATTTAACGCAAAAAAGAGTGTAGAATTGATCCGCGTTCCACCCAAGTTTAAGTAAAACCGGAGTAGTGGGGTCCTATCTTTGTGCATTCCCAGGGGGGGCAGTACCGTATGAGAAAGGTACGAGGCGTGTCCAATATTTTTGGGTCTGGAATTGCGAATTGATATCATATTTTTCGCTGTGAAGATTTGAAATCTTTTATTTTTTGGTAACAATATTATCAATGTCGAGAAAGGGCAAAGAACATGGTAAGAAAAAAAATCTCAAAAATGCATCGGAGCATGCATCATATAGCATTTCGATGATCACACGTGATTGTTTTTATAAGAAACAAAGCTCAAGAAGTACAGTTTTAGGTTTAAATTTTTCTTTTACCGGGTATCTCAAAAAGGTAACAGCTTTGGCCAAGGCCAGTGGTACGACTTTCATTCAAATGTTTATGTTTGTGCATCGAGAGTCAAGATATTAATTCTTAAAGTTCAAATTTGCCTCCAACACCAAACCAGAGGTTTAGATTTTGGTCTAAACTGTGTCTTTCGATCTTCTAAATATTAATATTGCAAATATTAATAATATAAATATTGCTTTACGAAATGAGTTTAATGGTGCTTATAAATCCAAAAACTAAAAGCTAAACGCTTATTTATAGATGCAACCACTATGAAGTGATTTGTCTTTTTCAACATTTTTACCAAAAATCTCAACAAAAACGATACAGCAATTTTAGCTTTCAAAAAATTCAGTCATGGACAACTGATTTTCGAGATTCTTTTTGGAACCATTGTTCAGAAGTATTTTCAACAACAAAGTATGTTGTCTGGAACACCATCGTGATTTAGAAGATCCTACAACACGATCCTTTAAGTTGGTTTTGAGTGGGAGGCAAACTTGAAGTTTAAATTTTACTATCTCAATTCCTAAAAGACCAATATAAACAAGCCATATTTTTATGTTTAAGTTAACTATAGAGAATTACATAAAAAATAATTTTTGCCGGATTTAGGCGATATCCTTAGCACCAGCCTTAATCAGACCTATAACCACTTTTGGGACACCCAGGCACTATATTTTTTGGATTGCACTTTGCACTTTCTTCCATTATATTTCTGATACAACAGTTTTTCTTGGACACGCCCCCAACCCATTCCAGATGGCACTGCCCCCACTGGGTTTGCAATAACAAGAAAATCTTTAAGAATACAGTCAAAATAATGAATCAGTGATGATTATTTCCTTACCGTTTAAAGAAGCTGCAACAGCAAGGCAAAGCTCTCCAAAATACGGAAAGCATTGAATGGCACTGGTTGCATCTAAACCCAAAGCATTATCGGCATTAGACTTTGGAATGATAACAGCCAACTGAGAAGCTGTGCCAAAGTTCAAAACTGTAAAAAAAAATACAAAAATTAATGGTAATAATCTGAAGCACCTTCTCAGTCAATTATTTTGTGAATACCTTTTTATGGCAAGACGTGCCCTTTCTAGGATGCCAATTTTAAGGCATGCGTATAGTGCAACTCAAGCAAGAATTGCCGGTTACGTCCTAAATGGTCGGTACGTATAGCCAAAACTAACACATTCAAATTTAAATATAGCTTTTTGGATTCTAACCATCCAGCACAAAAACTAAAGTTCAATGTAAATCAATAAATCAGTGGAAATATCCTTAGAAATGGGGTCTGGCAAAAAATATAATGATGCAAAACCTCGCAGTTAAAAAATGATGCCAAAGGTAAAAATTAAAACAAGACGAAACTACAGGCAAACAAATCTAAAGATACACGTATTATAGTTGACGAGAAACTAAGGTCCCGAGTTGGTAGATTGTTTCTTATCTTTTCAATTGTTTTCTATTGTTATGGGAAACACTAGAACAATATAATTCATTGTAATATCTGAGAAGCTTGGAGCTGCAGTTGTTACAGTTAGTTTTATAAGCGGTTTCTTATAAAGCATATAAGTGTTATGTGACTAGAGTAGCCAGAGAAACTGACGAAAGATCTACAGCTGGTGAAAAGGTCGTCAAGGTATTCAATGATAGGAGGCACTCAAGAAAGACTTGTCAAAGGATAAAAATTGGCAAGCGCTCACAAGGACGTTGAAGAGTTGAAGCCAGTGTCAGTAACGAATTTGATATTATAACAACAGTACACGTGGGGACAAACAAGTTACGCGACAAATCATCTGCAGATCTTCTAAAATGCGATATTTTCACCTTGCAGAAGATTGCACTGGTTGCATTTAATGCACCATCAGAAATTGGGTTATGATTATTATAAATAATATTCGCTCTGGTGTGAACATAGAAACAAAGCAATTTTCTCCTGTATCGTTCTTGAAATTTGTCAAAAAGCACAGTAGTCTGAAGCCTCATTTACACTGCAAACATTTTTGGCACAGCACGGATGAAATTTGTAGCCGCACCAGAATTCATCCGTGCAGGGCACAATGTTGAGGTGCTCCCAGCACGGGTAGAAGAGGTACGTTAACCATCACAAATGACGCTTACCACCACAAGATTACAAATTATTAATTTCGATTTTGTAAGTAGTTTAGAAAGTTGCATTTAGCATTCTATATGTGATATGTAATCTAACTTGTAACTCGTGGCTGTGAAGGAGGAGTAGTTTGAATTCTTTGAATTATTATTATTAGAATGATGGTTCGGTTCGGATAAAACTCTAAGTTGTAAAAGCTATGCTGATGCGGAAACAATTTTTTTGGTACGCGTACCGAGTTTTATCTGTGCCGTGCCAACACATTTCTGTAGTGTAAATTGAGCTTTCCGCCCAAAACGTTGTTATTTCACATTAAACAGTTTTTCCAAGGTATATACTCTATTCTCAAAATGATAAGTTGTATACAATAGTTGGCATACGGTAATAATTCGCATATAAGGAACCAGATCCAGGGTATTGTTTTGTGATCAATAGGCTATTGTTTTATTTATTGTTTTGTCTAAAAAATCAGCCTGGAGGCTCTTAAAAGTGTGTTTCTTTTATGCGGGTTTTTACTGTACTACAAAGAATAAAACAATGTCATTTTTATGTTTATTACAACCTTTGAGACGCCCAGAAATCTTTGGTTTTTGTTTAGTTTTTTTTTATAATTAATACATAGCATGAATGATGAATAAAATACAACCGCGTATTGATTTCAAATAGAAGCTATATTAGACAAGGCTATAGAGTGAAGCCAGGTACCCAGTCTGGGTCGCAAAATCCCAGAAATTCTGATGGGTATTTTCTTGTCTAATTTGGATTTAATTGTTGAAAAGAAAATAATAAACATGATATAGATAGGATAAAATTTCATTAAAAATTGCACAGCCGAAGGCAATGAAAATGGGGTGCTGCCTCTACACTGCTCCCTGTTACGGCATCCCTGTTGGATGTTAACGAATAATCATACCAGCAGAAGTATTGTTGCTCACACTTGACAAAACGGAGCATTGAAAGTCGCCAAGACCAATTTTTACTTGAGTTCCTTTGGGAATTCCATGCCAACTGCATTTCAAAAAGCCTGCATCTTTGGAAACCGATTTAATCTCTGGAAGCAACTTTACAGGGAAGCCATGTTCTTGTAATCTTGAAGTAAGTATTAATGAATGATTTAATTATAATCAAATGAGTACAAAACACAATAAAATACTATTATATAAATAATAAATATATATAATATATAAATAGTTAAAAAAAATACAAAATAAAAACATTTGAGGTTGTATCCGGGATGACCACTAACTACATTCTTTTGTTATATAGCCAAAATCTGGCAATAAATTCTTTTGGTATCTTAGAAAGTATTTACATTAAATGAAAATTAACTGTTCAGATAGAGTAACTGAGAAAATGCCTTAAAAAGTACTTAAGTACTGTTTTAAATCTGTAGATTGTTAGAAGAGAGGAATTTGAAATGAACTAAACAGAACTGAAAGTTGGTGAATAATTCGCAAAAATTCCTGAAAACAATAAGGAACTTCCAGCCTCAACTTGAAGTCAAAGTTCCTTACGAAAACGTGTATCTATTAAATATTTAGCTATCAGCTATCTCCAAAATCTTCATTAAATTAAAATCAACGATAAATGGCTTATTATAATAAATGAAAGTTTTTGGGTAACCCAATAATTATAACTGCAGTTGGATGACACACAACTATCTGAATAAATTAGATATGTTTAAACCAACTGTTGACCTTATGGGGCGGACTTGATTCTAGCATAAGAAAATATGGAAATATATCATAATTTAAAAAAGTAATGATTTTTTTTAAAGGAGAAAAAAGAATTTGCTTGAGAGATTCAGTGCTGAAATTTAATGACGTTCTAAAAAATGCGATATATAGGCCAAATCATGTTTCTAATTTTAAAAAAGGTGTATTATAAATGTGCATTGCATTACATATTGTGTTGCCAAGACATCTGATTCAAATCATAAAAACCCCAGCTGTGTGCTATCTGCTCTGAAGTAACAACCACTCCTTCCTGCTGGCTAGTAGTAATTGAATGAACAAGGAGGTCCATGATGCTGCCAGCATGTTCTGCAGATCTTAAAACATCAGCTTGATTTCTAAGCAACCAAAATAACGTAGCACATCCATATCCTGTTGCAAGTGGTGATTTCGATTCCGGCAATGATTTCAGAAATGTCTCATCACATCTTTTGTCCTGCCATGTTATCAAATTAGTTATGAAATTAACTTGAGTTTTTATGTCGTCTGTCAACGTCATTTCATTCTTCTTATGCGCCATTTCTTTGGAAAATCGTGTGTTGTTCGACCACAAAACTACCCCGTGCATTTGACCACATATTGCGACTGCAGACACACTTTCCAAAACAGACTTGCCAAAACTTTTAATACATTCTTCCAACTCAGTCAAAATAATGATAGGGTTTTGTTCATGTAATCTTCTATCTTCTTTTGAAATGAAACTGGTTCGGCTGTGATTTAATTTGCTTGAAAACAAGATCTTCGAAGTTTTATTATGTACAACTGTAACTTTTATTGATGTACTTCCAATATCTATTCCAATAGTGGTAGCCATATTTGTTTTTAAATATTTTCTTTCTCGTTCCTTGTTGTTGTTGTTGCTTTTCTTTTGTCAGTGAAAAACATGTCATTGTTT
The DNA here is from genome assembly GCA_036873815.1 of Phacellophora camtschatica. Classification (NCBI taxonomy): domain Eukaryota; kingdom Metazoa; phylum Cnidaria; class Scyphozoa; order Semaeostomeae; family Ulmaridae; genus Phacellophora; species Phacellophora camtschatica. The sequence continues at coordinate 2,620 of JAYJMH010054158.1, read as the reverse complement.
CGTAGATGAAGCTGATTGGTCAACAATGCATCAGAAAGACAGAAAATTCACATTGTGCATGCAAAATGCTCACTGGTGATTGGCACGTGATTGGACTTGAAGAAGGGTGGTTGCTAAAGTTGTGATAGTTGATCACCAATAGATAAGAAAAGTTATTGTTCTGCTCTTTATAAGAATGACTGCGATACTTAATAAAGATGGCCAAGCTGAGCTTGAACTTAGGAGCCCGCTGAGGGATGACTTGAAGAACCCTTCAGAAGAGGAGATTGCTTCTTGTAGGCCATGTCGTCTTGCACTAGTTGTACTATTTTCGGTGGGTCTGCTTGCCATGTTGGTGTCTGCCATTGTCATCATCGCAACGAGTGGAAAATGTGGATACCCAATAAAGCCAACTGAATTTTTTAGAAAGGAACTGATCTACCAGATATATGTTCCTTCATTTCAAGACACAAGTGATGACGGTTATGGAGATCTTAAGGGAATCCAAAAGAGGTTAGATTACCTTGAGAAAATTGGCGTCCAAATTTTGGTGCTGTCTGGTCTGTTATCCGAGAAAAATTTTAAAGATTTTAAAAGGCCAGAAAATACATTGGAAATCTTCAAAAAGCTTATAAAAACTGCAAGAGACAAGAAAATCAGCGTTGTTTTAGAAATCGACCCAACATACACGATGCTTGACAGTGATTGGTTCAAGCAAAGCAGAGCAAAAAATGACAGTGTGCAGAGAAATTGGTATTTTTGGCGTTTGACAACAAACAATTGGCAGGACAAAAAGGGCGGACCAAGCTGGAAACTCGACCCTACTACAAATCACTACTATTACTACTACGTCGATGATCAACGTCCTGTTTTGAACTATAACGATACTGGGGTCAAGAGAGAATTGAAAGTCTCGCTGGAAGAGTGGATGAATCATGGTGTGAAAGGTTTCAAGATAAAGAACTTTCAGAGAATGACAGTAGATGGAAGTTTCAACAACAATCCAGCTGGGAAAAATACACACGATAAGGGTATGATTATTTTACAATATGGCAACATACAATTGTGGAAGAGCTTAGCTAAAGGGCCTGTTTTACATGGGAGGTGTTTATATGAAAGTTTCATCCCACCCTGGCTGGGTTTCTAGGACAATTTTTTTTTAATCACTTTCTTTTAAGTTGGTTACAATAAGGGTATAGCTATAATTTAGCTAATTTATACCAACTATTTACTACTAAAACTCAAAACTCCAGAATATTTAGAATATTTGCTTCACCTCAGTGAGCCGAGATATCCCACATGTCAGGGATGAAATTTCCCACATGCAAAAAAAAAGAAACTGCCAATGATATCTTACCCAACCAGGATGAAATTGACCTGCATTGATTTCAAACAACAAATTGACCTGTACAAAATTCGAAACAATGAAGAAACTTGCAACACAAAAATGTGTGAAAATTCATCCCATCCCTGGCTGTGTAAACATGAGATGTAAAATGTGTAAGAACGAGTAAGGCCTACTGCTCTTTACATGAGTGAAAAGGCTTGTTATGTAAGCTGCAAGGAGATATCCTGCACATGGATATTAGCACTCTGGCTCCTGCTATAGGTCTATATAATTAAAGATCTACACCAACTGTAAAGATATCTAGCCCACAGCACACGAGAGCTGTTGAATTTAATACATACCAGGTGACTCAAAAAACCCGTTTTGCAAGGATGTAGCTTGAAATCTGCCAGACTAAAAATCTCAAACTGTGCACAAAACAATGCCTGAAAGGCAAACTTAAGAGCATGAAATATCATCCAGTAATCTGCAACCACATTTACCTTCCAAAATGTGAAATTAAAATTGCCTAACTTTGCAAGCTTTCAAGTTAATTTGAAAACTTATTATTTATTTTCAGTCCATTGCTATGAAATTAAACCTGTTGACATTCAAACAACAACTTAAAATTTGAAAAACATCACTAATAAACAAACTCCCTAAGCCGATATAAAACAAGCAGGTTGTTTTAATGTCAAAATGTGGACTGGGAACAAATTATGGTTTTTTAATTAAACTTGAAAGCTCACAAATGAAGGCTATTTTTTTCCAGTTTTGGCCATGGGTTTCCAAATGACTTAATATGATATCTCAAACTCAGTAAGTTTGCCTTTCGCGCATAGTTTTGTATACAAGTTGAGATTTTTATTCTCATTGATTTCAAGCTATAGCCCTGCAAACAGGGTGGATATTTTTTGTTGTTGTGGATTTCTTAACAAAATTATTCAGAAATCAAACAAATGCATACAATTCAAGTATAAAAGTTTTAATGAAAACGTTTTAAATTTAGATTGTATGAAAGAATTTACCTAAAATACCTGTAAATATATGATGAAGAAATATAATTTTATGGAAAGCTCAATGGAGAGCAACCTCAATAGGGTTTTAGGCCAAACTTTGAAAATTGAATGCCTTTTCAATCTATTTTTTGACATGACAGCAATATTTTGTAGAATCAAAAATAATATCTCCTGCTAATCTTTAGAAATATAAACATTTCAAGAATCGGGTCATTACTTCAGTCCTGGCCTTTTGAGGCGCGCGATCACGCGCCCGCGCCTCGTCACGCACCTCATTCCTCCGAGATGCGTGTTT
>JAYJMH010054147.1:0-13145 GCA_036873815.1 Phacellophora camtschatica | reverse complement strand
AAACAATAGCCTATTGTTTACGAGACAATACCCTGGATGAAAAACCTGGTTTCTTATATGCGGGTTTTTACTGTATACCACATTCATAAATAAAATATAATTTATAAAATATTAAATTTCATGCAGTATAAAACTTCAATTTTTCGATTTTAAAGTTTTCAATTTTCATTCAATATCAATTTAAACAATATCAGGTGTGATCCCACTAATATTTAAAAACGAGAAGGTTTTCCGAGAACGAGAAGATAAAATAGAGAAGGTGAAGTACAAAAACGTAAAAAGACTTTGCATAACGTCGATACAAGATTGCTGATTTGTGTGTGAAAACGTTCTAAAAATTTTTTTTGTGGTACAGTAGAGACCCACATGAAGTCTGAATACAGAAATCTGAATATATAATAAACAGTGCGGACTTTCATTATCACGGTCATTTGTTGTATTTACCAATCTTCGAAACAGCAATTTAACACAGCTTTTACTGTATGGTGATAGAGTTATGAGCGGTGATTGAATCAGTGAAATAAATTTCCGGCTAATGCACCTGTTCTTTTATTAGTTTTATGTAGTTCTACTTTCCTGTGTAATTTCCATGGGGTAGACATTGGGGTTTTCGTTTGATCCTCGTTGTATCGTCCTTGCAGTGTTGCTGTAAAGTAGTTTTTAGATGGAGTTTTGATTGTATCATATTTTGTAAATTTCAATAAAATATAAAAAAACATTTTTTACATTTTTTGTTAATTGCCTTATTTGGTAATGGCTTAAACCACGAGCAATGCGGACATTCTTGTTTAATTTTTAGTTAAATTTACTTCTTCTGTGGAGGAAAATATTTTTCCTCTATGGAAAAAGATATTTTTAATATTACGTCTGCGGAGGAGTATCTGCAGGGAAAACTCTATCCACAGACGTAAAATTAAAAATTACTCCTCTGCAGAAGTAAAAACTTCCTTCTCGTCCGCCTAACTCGTGTTTAAACTCCCTTAAATTGCTATATTTCTAGGTATTTATTTAAGCCGTATTAAATTCTCTACTACCAGGATTTTTAGGATGGTTACAACGACTCTTAATCAGCAACAACTGTGATGTTAATTGGAAGATTTTTGTCGAACTAAAAATTGAAGAATATATATATATTGTACTCCCAAACAGCTGTTGCCATAATTGTCATGCAAATTCATTGGATAATGCATATGTATCGAACTAAAAATATAAGATTGTATATTATACTCCCAAAAAGAGGTTTTAACATGAAGTAAAGCAAGTAAACTACCATACATTTGCTTGTTTTCCTGTGATTCATTGTTTTCCTTCTCAAAGTTTAAATTTTCCATGGTCATCTTTTCCTTTTGTTGTGTAGTTTGAAATTTTAATAAATGTTTCCTAGTCTGTTTGATTTCCATCATCATCATCTTGCTTTTCTCGTTTCATTTCTTTTGACGTGTCATCTTTTTTAGTTGTTATTGAATACACCTGTGCTTCGTTCGTCAGTGCTTTCTCCCCATTTAGTACTTCGTGAGAAGAATACTTTGGATTTCTCCATACTGTGGCCATTCAGAATGCGATAAACTTTAGGCCCGAACAGTCCTACAACGGATACCAACCCAATAACGTTGCAAAAGTTGGCAACGACAAATACTTGCGCAAATGGATTAGGATTCTCAACTTTTACCCATAATAACAATGGAATAAACATTGCCCATAATACACAACTAATGTATAACGTTATTGATATGTTAGTGGCTTTGTTGTAATTCTTGGGGAACTTCCGTGATTTAAATGCATAGAATGTGCTTATAACTAAAATGCAGAAGCAGGGCATCAAGTTCCCAGCAATGCTCGACATGCTGTCGTTGCAAATGTTAGCTACCATGTTCCGTTGTTTGGCAAGGACTTGGATGACATTAGGTCTGTCTTGAATAACCCACATTATACACACTAGCAACTGGACAGCCAGTACTCCAAAGCAGATCATGATTTGAGATTTTGTACTTACCAACTTGGGCAGAGAAGTCGTCACACGAGCCGCTTCGAAAACTCTGTAAATTCTGTTTGTTTTTAGAAGAAGTGGAATGTAACATGCTGTTAAGCTGATTCCAAATATGAAACGTCTTAGAGCACACCAAATGACCATTGCATCCATAAGGAAAAAACACGAGGAAATGAAGCAAAGGTATAATCCGCCAATCATGAAGAATGATAATTCTCGACTTGAAGATTTTACAATTTGAGAATTTACGTGTTTGATGAATAAAATGAGAACAAATATGTTCGCAAGAATACCAATGGCAGATTGCAGAAGCACAATTATGTTCAAAGGGTGAGAGATTGGAATTTTCAGCTCAGCCATATTTGTACAGGAGTGTCGATCTATGGACGTTGTTTTGAATTTTCCACATGGAATACAATGATCATTTTTGACAATTTCGTTTTTACTGCAGGGTTGACATGTAAAACAGCACCATTTTGTTTTGCTTGGGATATTTTTCTCTCCAACTGCACAAGGTTTCGAACAAGTAGATTCAGGGATTCTTTTTCTGTTATTATTCCAAACCATTGAGCTATTTTGTATTTCCAATGTTGCATTGTTTGTCTTTTGATCCAGTTTCCATGTGCCAACAGTTTTATAGGTTTTACCATCAAAGTTCACTATTTCCATGTCTCTGTTAAGAGCTCCATTTTTGTCAAAAGCAGGAGCCATATTAAGCATATGTTTGCAGGAGCGTAATAAAGCTGATGTGTCTGCTATATAGTTTTGAGCTATATTCCTTTTATATGGAAAATCCGATTCGTAGCAGAAGAAAGCAGAAGCTGGAACTTTGCTATCAGGACATCTTAGATGAAGCATGCACTCGAATGGATAAATAAAGGCATTAACAGCATCTATTACAGCTCTTGATGGTGCATACTTGGCAAAAATATCACTATCTTCCAAGCTTTCATTACCAGTGCAATTTCGTGCATTATTCGTAGACGAATAGAGACAATGACGGCAAGTACAATTGAACGTATGTTCCCAGAACAGTTGAAACCAACTATAGTGATTTGTGTTGAGTTTCAATGATTTGAAATGCTTCAAAAACTTTGCATCGTCTATATTTGCATAATTTATCAAGAAAGCTCCTTTCAGATTGTTTTTCGCTTTTAGGATTGTTCTCGTATTAGCTTTCCACATGGAAGTAAACAACCAAGTGAAGTTTGTTTTGGATCCAGCAGCTTCGAGGAGACCATTTGTATCATAGTCAGTTATAAACAAAATGACGGTTCTTGCCGCCTTATCTCTTTTTAAATTTTTGATTACTTTGATATAATCTGATTTAGTTGGATTCTTCGGCAAAATGTTCCTAGATGATGTGCATATGTTGTTGTTTTCCAGCTGTTGTATGAAGCTGTCTACTCCATGTTCACCGTAATCACTATAGGAATAGACCGTAGATATGTAGTTCCAGTTGAAATATTTCAAAATGTCCACTATCGCACGAGCTTCTGTATCTTCATTTGGAATAGTGCGATAAACATTGCGGTACTTTAATCGATCATTGAGCTTATTGGCTGTTGCTGCATAACTAATTACTGCCAAATCGATCATGTTAGAAGTTATAATGGCATTTTCAGACGATTCTAGACCGACTATTCCTTGCAATCCTACTGTACGTTCCATGTTTTTCACTGATCTGAACAGTTTTCTTGGGCCACATATGTTGAAAATTTTAAAGCCAAAATTAAAGAGGCGTAGGTGCTTGCTTGTATTACTCGTCTTTAAATATCTGTTCGCGTTGTTTACGGCATATATCATTGCTTCGACTAAATAGATTGTTGAGTGTTCTTCAGATCCCCAGTTTGTTATATGTGGACACACAGAGAAGAGCCCTCCCAGAAGTAAGCTGTTGTTACCGTTTCGATTTTCAATGAAGTCGATTCCTGAAACAAACAAATTGATTGGGTTTGTACAGTTTGACAAAGAGTTAAGAAAGATATCGACAACCTACAAACAATACCTTAGGTTTTACTATGAATTCTTTTTTTCAACAAATACATTTACAAAATCTTGGTATATATTGTACAGGATAAAAAGTTATATACACAATCTTCTCTGTAATAATCACCTGACATCATGTCCACTTCGTTAAGAACTTAGTTAAAGTTCTTAAATTTTCGTGGGTTTCATCGGTAAGTTTCTTGTAAAATGATTTCTATTTAAAAATACATGTATACCGTAATAATTCGATTAAACCACCGGGAGGGGGCTTATTCAAAATTTGACCTTTGATAGGGGGCCTATTTGAGAGGGGGGCTTATTCAAAAGTCAGCTTCCCTGAGAGTATTATCTAAAAAAGGCATGAGTATTATCTAAAATAGATGCAGAGTATTATCTAAAAGGACTATTATTAGTTTTGACAAATTGGGGGCTTATTCGAGAGGGGGGTTTATTGGAAAATTTACCTTCAAGAAGGGTGCTTATTTGAGAGGGGGGCTTAATCGAGATATTATGGTATGTATTATATATTCACATATTTATAGTATCTCGTAGTATCTACATGTAACTAGATTTTTTAGATTGTGAATAGGTTTTTAATAGTTTCATTATATTAATTTTATAATGTTAGACTATGGGTTTTAAAACACGCTTAATATTGTTCGTACAACGTGCTCTTTACTGTGTCCTTTTTTCGGACAAACCTATCTTGTGTTTTTTTCAATTTCTTCTCACCCTCTCGCGAGGTCGCTCCGTAGGCGCATAAAAAGCATCGCAGCGAAGGCGCAACTGCTTCGTCAGAAAGGACACAGTAAATAGCACGTTGTTGGAACAACATTAATTGCGTTTTAAAACCCATGGTTTTGGAAGAACCCCTTGGCAGAACCCCTTGAAAACCAACATTTTGTTTTGAATGAAATAAGATTGAAATGGCAGAACCCCTCTGAACTTGTTGTTAGTTGTTTTCATGAATTTTCTTTTCAATCAAATTATAAAAACACAAAATGCAAGAGTAAACTGAAATTACACCCAGAAGGGTATCAATTATGGTTACGTTACTTTTTCCGTAATCGTTGCTGGGAACAAGAAGGGTATCATTTTTTTCTTCAAAAATATTTATCCACTGGCCATGAATATCATTTATTCTGCACTGTCCCTGAGAAATTGGAGGCACTTTTTTATGAAAAGATTAAGGAACTGCAGTCTCAATTTTAATGGAAGGTTCGTTGTTTAATAAACTTGGTATTCATTTAGGGTATGCTCAAATTCAACAAATATATTTGCTGAGTCGACCCGGAGGATCTGTTTGAGGGTCTTACTAAATGGTAGACTTGCTCCAAGTCTGTCTCTTCAGTCAGTAAAACGGGTATATTACAAAAACTTTCTGATTTGCACGTTTTTGACGTTTTACTGATATTTACTGATAAAAGAGGTAGATTTGGAGCAAGTCTAACCAAATGGCTACCAAATGGCCCAATTTATAGAAGTCACACTACCACTGGGGGGTATTTTAAATATCTACTACTCTTCAGGGGGAGCTCTAATTGACTGCTGCTTTGAGTTGAGATTACGATTTATAGATTTAAATTTTGCCAAATAAACGAGAATGCTTACCGTAAATCCTAGAGTAATAGTTGACCTTGTGTATGAGGCGACCCCCGTCTGGAATTCCAAAGTACCATCTTTGTGTAAGTGGACTCCTTGTTGGTACTCAAAACTCTACCTATAGCTACCAAATGGCCCAATTTAAGGTCCTTCCACTCACGTTTGGGGGTTATTGTAAAAATATACTACCATTTGAAGGTAAGTTTTAAAATTTTAGCTTTGCCCCTCTTTATCCAGGACTGGCCACCCTGCCAGGCTTTAATGGGAGTGCCCCCTCCCGTGTAAATTTTTTATAAGTAACATTTTAGCTTCATGTTTGCTGACAATCCTTTTGATTTTCTTGCATAAGAAAATTTTATCAAGAGCAATTGTAGCAAATTATAATCAATTATAACAAGTTATAATCAACTGTTGCAAATTTTAATTAACTGTGGCAAATTGTGATCAAGTTTAGTAAACTGTAATTGACTTTAGTAAATTGTAATTAACCGTAGCAAATTACAATCAACTGTAGCAAATTGTAATCAAATGTGGCAAATTGTAGTCAACCGTAGCAAATTACAATCAACTGTAGCAAATTGTAATCAATTGAATCAAATGGCAATCAACTGTATCAAGTGGTAATCAACTGTATCAAATGGCAATCAACTGTATCAAGTGGTAATCAACTGTAGCAAATGGTAATCAACTGTATCAAATGGTAATCAACTGTATCAAATGGTAATCAACTGTAGCAAATGGTAATTAACTGTATCAAATGGCAATCAACTGTATCAAATGGCAATCAACTGTATCAAATAGTAATCAACTGTAGCAAATGGTAATTAACTGTATCAAATGGCAATCAATTGTATCAAGTAGTAATCAACTGTTTCAAATGGTAATTAACTGTAGTAAATTATAATCAACTGTAGCAAATTGTAATAAACCGTAATAAATTATAATCAACTGTAGCAAATTGGAATCAACTATAGAAAATTGTAATCAGCTGTATCAAATTGTAATCAACTGTAGCAAATGGTAATCAACTGTATCAAATAGTAATTAACTGTAGCAAATGGTAATCAACTGCATCAAACAGATCACCACGAAATTTCATTTGTTCAATACAATATTTTTCAGATACATGGGTCTATCGTATTGTTAAAGTTATATCTCAATTGGATGGAGTTTTAGGATGCTACGGTAAATAAAATACATATTTCTCAGAAAGATTCTTACCATATTCATTTTCATAAATCAAGCTATCAGTAAGTTGTATAATTGCTGTTATCAACAGAAGAAATGTTAGTCCAATTGTAGGATGGTTTTTCTAAAAATAAAATAATATTGAGTAAAATATTGTTTGGTGTGATGCAACTTTTCAAACTTGTTTCAGGTTGATTAATCAGATAAAATTGATAAGTTTACAATAGCTATTTTTGCAGTGTTTCTTGGCAGAAACCACGGGCTTTAGTGATGGTTGTTTTTACTTTTGTATGTTTTCAATTTTTTTGTTTCTCATTACCCATGCATCTTTACTGTCCTACCACCCATTCATTTGATTTTGACCTGTGTTGGTGGTAGGACAAATAACGAGAAACCAAAAAATAGAAAACACGCAAAAGTATAAAACACATGGTAAACCTTTTCAAGTTAAAACAAATTTATTAAATTTTTAAATATCAAAGAGCTGGATTATGTGACCAAACTTTAGTCTAGAAACTAATTTTTGCATTTTCACTTTCATTTTTGTCATCAAAGTTATGGCAATGTTAAAATAACAAATAACAACATGAAAAATAACAATGTTAAGATATTAAGTTTAAGGTATTTTACTGCAAATATTTTGCCAGGGTAAACTGTTGTCCTAACCATTGAACAATGTGGATACACCTTTTGTTCCATTTTATGTTTTTTCTCATTCTCTGTAGTTTGTTTCCGTGTTCTCTTCTCGCTCAATTCTTTCTCCGTAGAAGTTACGCTGCGCTTGTGGCTCGAAAGACGAGAACAAGGAAACAAACAGAAAAACTTATAATCGAACAAACGGTGTTCACATTGCTCTATGTCCCAAAAACTAAACCTAGTTTGTAGAATCCAGTTAATAAATAGTGCAATTTCTTCAAATTTTGGTGAATTTTCTTGACGGCGGCCTTAACTAGAAGATAGATTAGCTAAATTCTCAATGACATAATGAACTCCAGTTACACAATGCTGCCACTGCTCTCATGGACAACATGACCTTAAAACACCACAGCTCTTTCTTGTTATGGCCTATTACAAAATTATTTAATTTATAAGCGGAAATTCGGATTATTTGTTTGTGGGGAAATGTAAAGAAAATTTCCAACTGTTGTCAAAAAAGTTTCAACTACCCTGGATTCTTGGAGCGCCTTTTCGTAAAATAGAAAACTTTTAATTTTTCGACTGGTTGGCTAGAATTTGAGGTGCAATTCTTGTAAACCCCCGCTATATTTTTCGTCACTGATTCAATTGGTGGGTTTGTTAGGATGACAATAACATAAAAAAATATTTTATAATATTCCTACCATGATCTTGGAATCAATTTCTTTCGACTTTTATTCTTAATGGAGCATTAGTTTTCCGCGTTAAGTTGAGCTGTTAGTTGCACCAACAAATCTCTCAATTTTTTCCTGAGAATGAAACAGTCAGGCAACATTTGATTAGACTTCGTTTCCTTACATGCTGCTGGTTATCGTAACATAAATTGACGGCTTTAGTGATTGGCTGGCTGTTTTATTTCAAGAAAACCAAAAATGATGTTTGACGATTTTTAAAAAGGAGATTACACCACTTTGACGAAAATGCGCCATTATGGATTACAAATTTTAGTAAATTAACTTCGAATTCAGATTCCTCATACAAAACCTGGTCAATGTGTGCAAATTTCAAATGCCTATCATTAGCTGCCGAATTTTTACAAGAATTTGAAGTTTGAGAATTTATAAGGGATTTGGCCGTGGAAAAACAAGTGACAATTATGCGGTCAAATCCATTATCATTTTTCAAGGTTTAAATGCGGAAAATGGGCATTTTTAGTTAAGAAAAAATAATGAAAATTCAATGATTGACTAATTATTTCATTCTCAATCCGAATCTCAAGTCAAAAGGTTTATATCTTGAACTTTTGAAGAATTCTCAAAATGGCGTTAAAGTGGTGTATCAATGAGTATTTGTTGAAAAATTACTATCTCACGCAATTGAGAATATTTATCTTTCACGTCCAGATTTATTTAAGCTAAACAGCCGAATCCTGTGCAAATTTTATTTTGCAGGGGGTAGCACATCTAAACCAAATTAATTTATATGATAAACGTACGTTGAAATATCTGAAATTAGTGTAAAGTTGTGCTCGCATTTACCTCCTGAAAATATGACGTTTACGTTTACTGGCCTTTTCCGAGGTGAACGGGTTACGGCGTAAATTTTTAAAACAAAAAAGGAAACACGTTAGCAAAACTATCATGGAGAAATGTTTATCTTAAAATTGTTGTTGTTGATTGCATTTACTAAAAGAGACTTCAACTTAAAGTTTGATACTTTTGCTGGCAAAATCAACCTATTAATCGCTGAGTTTATGCTTACCCAATGATAACAAATATTTTAGGGTAACTCATGGAAAACTAAGATTTTGTCTTTCGGTTGTTTGCATATTTTGTTTTAAATTTTTCAACAACTTAACATTGGTACGGAACCCAGGGCACAACATTGGTATGGTTAGTATGCTAAAGATTGTCTGAAATGAAACAGAATATTTTGGAATTGTGCCTGATTTGTTTCATATCTCCGATGTGAGTTTTACCGGGTAACTCAAAACAAATTCTGACACGTTTAAAAATCAAGAAAGGTTTATTTTTTAACCTAATTTTTCTTTTTTATGTTCAGTTATGGATAGGAAAAGTCAAATTACCTCGCGAAAAAGTGTTGATTTTTAAAAGTAAAAAGGCCGCACTTTTCAAAGCCGTTGAGGAGGAGCTTCAATGTTGACATTTTGTTTTTACTGCATTTAATAAAAGAGACTTCAACCCAATGACAACAACAATTTAAGGTTTCATAATTTTTAAAGTTACAGTGTCGGTTGTGGTCGTTCCATTGACTACTTTTTAATATACTTCTGAAAATTTGTCATTGATGGCAACGGAGCTTTGACATTAGCCTTTACCTTAGCTTTTGAAAAATATAAATTAATGTATGATAACATACAACAGTTGGGCATGAAAATCTTAAAAACTTATGACAAGACGCAAAAGCAAAGAAATTTATCTGTAATGGTCACACGATTGTCACGTTATTGGTTATCATCAACGACCCCTCTGGTTTTCTCTGGACTTGATCAAGTCTTCAAGTTTGAAGTTCGAAGTTTGATAATGTAAAAAAGGTTGGACATGGGGAAGTTCAGGTTTTCTCTAATTTTGCGGGGATTAACTCTAACTTTGTACTTTCATTCGATGTAACTAAGTTTTGAGTCAATTTTTCCATGCAAGGTATCAAACTCAAGTCAATTCAATGTGTCCGAAAATAATTACTGTCCAAATTCTTATACGGTCCGGAATTTTATATCGTCTGAAATCATGGTCTAAAATTTATTATCGCCGGAATTTTACATGTACTTCTTTGGAATGTGCAAATTTACGTGCCCGAGCGTGCCTCTCTTTCTTCTATGCCCTCGTGCCCTCTAACCATACGTGCCCTCGTGTCCGCGTGCCTTTTTCTCTCATGTGCCTCCGTGCCTTTAAATGTTACATGCCTCCATGCTAAAATGTTTGTTTTTTATCGTGCCTTTGAAGTTTAGGTGCTCAATTTTTTGCGTGCCCAACTTTTTTACGTGCCCAATTTTTTACTTGTCCAATATTTTCCGTGCCTCTCTTAAAGAAAGAATGTCCGCCTGTTCGTTTCAAAACTTGTTTTGAATAAAGAATTAAATTAACGCTATTCAATTCATGTAAATTTGATAATTATTTAATTACATTAACGTCATTCTATAATTTATACTTTTATTTAGATATCTATCAATTACTGTACAGTGACCCAATAATGGGTATTACGCACAATTTTGTTAGTTGTCAATTGTTAGTAGTTAGTTAATGAAATCTATACGTAAACAAAATTCATCAATATTTTGCGCTCTCTTTTGGAAATCTATACTGCTAGGGATTTTCAAACAAAATGTGACTCAATAGTACAATGAGAGGGAAAAAATGTGTGAGTTAGGGTGATTGCCTCGTGTTGCACAGTATTGATTTCCCATGAAGAATCAAATTGAATAAAGTAAACTATATTTTAAGTTTCTTTTCAGTTCTAAGTAAGACGATTAACGAAAAACAGATTGCAGTTCATTGTTTTCTCTTCAGAAGTAACTGGAAATATTTATGTCATCTATAGCTGTCATTGATATTATGTCATTTGTGTCATATCTAATTTACTATTGAGTAGATGCGCTTGCTGGGCTCGTGCTTCTTCGTTCCAAGCTCTTGCAGTGGGAGTGTCTTTGGCACGAAGAAGCAGTGACATTCTTTTAAGTACATGTTTGTGGATGTCACCGGTATTTACTTACATTTTAGTACCTTTTATCGCTCCCTACGTAACACGATAAAACTCGATCTAATTCTACCTAAAAAGAGGTCTTCTAATCGCCAAAAAAATATTTCGTACAGTACAGAGCAGGTGTAAATGTCTAGAATAGTCTCAATCAAAGGAACCATCTACCCTTAATGGTTTAAGAAAAGCTTATTTAAATTTTATTGTATAGTTTTACCTTGTAATCTTCAATTTAAAAAACTGTAATTTTGTTTTAGCTGTATTTTAATTAGTTTAGATCGTAAAGTGTTTTAATGGGGGGGTCCCTTGAAAAAAGCAGCTTACGCTGAAGGGCAACTCTTCTTAAATTATGATAAATGAAAATAAATGAAAAATGGAATTGCTTTTGGCATTAAAATGAAAGTAAAATCAAGAAAATAAAATATAGACATTATCAGAATGACTTTTCTTGGTAGTTCTTCGTGTGTAGAAGCGCAGGAAATTAAAATACGCACACGAGGTACACAGTGTCTTAGAGGAGCACATATTAGAGGGCACCCATTAAAATTTGCGGAAATGTTTCTGCGCCACTGGGTGGGAGAAGGGAGCTGAAAATCAGAACAAGAGGAGGATTTCAAAATTTCACAAAGGTTTTGTCCAGAATTGTACGTCGAGCTATTCACGAGAATTATCTGTGTTCCATTATTTAATTTTTAAGGGTTCACGTATGATTCATGTAAGTTTTACTTATGGTTTATGTAAGTTTTACAATTTATTGTCTAACCACCCGCCATTTCAATTGTGATTGTAAAAAGTTTTGAAAATTAGTTCCAACTTATGGCACAATCTGACCCCGGCCAATCTTTTAGTGGCATTCATACAAATTATCTAACTAAAAGTTCGTTAAACCCGACATTCGTTTCCGATACACCTCTGATGGAAATACAACCAAAAGTTTGTGAACTGTTTATATTTATAATCAGTAGCTCATTTAATGTGTCCATGTTTTCTGAAAATGTCGTCATTTCTCTGTGTTGTTGAAATTGCTCCAACCCCCTTTCAAATTTCCTTTGCTCCTCTATTTTTCTGAGAAGAACCCCCTACCCAATCTGCAGTAGTTTCTAAGAATGCGGACAGCCGTTCAATATATGTTAAAGATTATCGCTATCTGTCCTGTAATCTTGACGTTTTTGCGCTAAAAAGTTGTTTTCGGCCCATATTCTTAAAATGGTTAATCGATGGAAATTCTCCTTGTTTAATGAATCCTGCTTTACCTTTCACGGGGTGGTTGCACTTTCGATCGTCAGAAAATAACCTCATTTGGATATATTATCGTATCTTTAGATGGGATATTATTGCTCCCGCAATTATTTGTAATTTGGAAAGCTTTTGAACTGTTGAATTCCTTTGACCTTTTTGGCTGCTTTCGTTTACCTCGCGGCCCCCATTAAGACTTCACTAGATTAGGCATTTTGACCAGATTTATCTTTTCAATGCTGAGTCTCAGAGATGAATAACGTGTGTTGGATGCCAGAGATCTCGGTGCACCATTTTGCGACCAGTCATCAATGGAATAATCTTAAACATGTGGTTCCTCTTTTTATGTAAATTTGTACTACTTTTTCTTTACATCCAAGGGTACTATAAATCTTAGAAATCATACAAGGGTACTTGTCATTATTTGATTTAAAAAATTTGGCAAGCAAAAGGTACGGGCACGTAAGGCAAAGGTGGCATAGGGGCACGTATATATATATATATATACATATATAGGGAACGCGGGCACTTATACGATCTGGGCATGTGGGCACGTGAATCTGCAGGACACAAGGGCACGTAATTTATTACACTCGTTTCATTGTGTCTTTTCTCGTTTCTTTTCTAGATACAGTAAAAACCCGCATATAAGAAACACACTTTTAAGAACCTCCAGGCTGATTTCTTAAAGAAAACAATAGGTAAAACAATAGCCTATTGTTTACGAGACAATACCCTGGATGACAAACCTGGTTTCTTATATGCGGGTTTTTACTGTACCTGCAGGTCGTGC
>JAYJMH010054136.1:0-10841 GCA_036873815.1 Phacellophora camtschatica | reverse complement strand
CTTTGTTTTTGTTTTGTTTTCTGCAAGTATCTCACAAGCGGCTGCCTTGTATCTTTGTCCGCTATTCACAAGAAACTGGGTTGCCATGCGTTCAAAGTCTTGCGCACGCAGTCAAGACTAAACATGATAAACATTAGGAATTATCAAATTAAAAAATACTTAAACCAATGCCACATAGAATTATCAAAAAAAACAAATTAATAAACCATAAAAAGAATGGAAAATGGAAATAAAAAAGTAGAAAAATCCCAAATTAAAAACGATATGATGAGTAATGATTGGACAAAGCTTAGATTCACTAAAAACGGTCCATTTGGTATAAAATAATATATAATATATAATATAATATATATAATAAACTGAAACTAAACATGATAAGAATTAGAAGCAAACTACAAAAGAAAATATGAGAATGCTCTGTGCAGAAGGTGTGGCCTACATAATGAATACATGGAACATATATGGAGATGCCCTAGATTCTCAGAAAACATGCCAGAAACGAATAATTTGATGAAAATCAACCCCAAAGAACTTACCAAATTACAAAAAATTGCTGAATCATTCATATTATGAAAAAAATTTACCTGTGTTACTCTCCTACTGCATTTTTGGTAGAGTAACTTCTCCGAAATGGAGAAATGGTATATCGTTACTATTATAGCCAAACAAAATAGCATCAAAGCTTGTTTTTCCTTTTGCAATCAAAATATTCTTTTGCATCACCATGATGACAGTGATTCAACAATGAACATAAATGATTGTAAGTTTGGATCTTTCTGAGTTTGTATCAGCAGAGCGAATAGCTTTACCGAAATTTTGTCTACAATTTTTTAATATTTTCTTTCGGAAGCTTCACTGCTGGCATTTGTGGTATTTTCGTCAGGGTATCAAAGATAACGGAAATGGGTGGCGGTACCAGGTACCTCTGCCCAAAATTAGGAAGTAACCGGTACTTATGAAGGCGGTACCAATTTCTCCAGGGTTTGAACTCAGGAGGGGTATTTTTTGATCATGGAGGCTCGGATTATTTTAATTAACTTGAAATTATCTTCTTGGCGTCTCATATCCCGACATATTCTACAAAATATTTTTTGAAGAAGTTGGCATGTTCATTTACCGAATCACAAACATATTATTTCACGATGGCCGTAGGTTTATTATAACCAATATGTAATTCGTTCTATTATCGAACAGCAGCTAATTCTATTGCTATTTGATGATCGGGCGCATTACTTTCTGGTCATAATACCCCTTCCACCATCTTTAGCGGAATTGTGTATTGATGCCATTTCAAAATTTCTTGGAGAAACCCTACCACAAACACTCTACGAAAATCTTACCTTAATAATAATGATGATACTATATTTAGTAACTATTTTTCTTTTTTTTAATTGTGTTGTTCTTTAGCTGCCATACAAGCAAATGTAGTGTGGTATAGCCAGTCTGGTACCACGACGTAATTTTAAAAGGGGGACTGGGCTCCACAGAATGCATATAGCTAAGAAATGACTAACTAATTACAATATACCAAAAGACCACTGAAATACTTGTGGAAAAATTGATACTGTCGTTGCAAAGCATCAGTCTTTCCACTTAAATGACACGGGGTAAATAAGCGAGACAAGGTCAAATCGTTCACATAACTTCAAGAACTACTTCAAAGACTTATCAAATGGTCAACAGTGATTTTGCTCTTAATTTCTACGTAAATGTTGAGAAAAATTTTAAATATTTCATCAAAGACATAATAAAAATACTCTGCCCACCTTTTTTTCTTCTTATTGGTTTCATTGTGCCTTTCAAATAAAAATATTAATCAATTTTGCTCACGTTTCTGGTTTGCATAGAATGTAGAAGGATACTGCATTACATTACTCTCGTATTATATCTTAGACACAATACAACTTTACTGCCTTGGTCACAATTTGTTGAACAAAATTTTCTTTCAGCATCAAATAACTATATGCTAAACCAATCCGAACAATTCTTTCTCACTCAAAGATTATTCATTTTAATTACGACCGGAATGTAGTTTATATTCATGGTTTATCCTCTATGAAACTTGAAACTCGTGGCTTGGCCAAATATCATCTGGGTAATTTATTTTGTGGCAGAACACCCCCACACCGCAGAGGCGTGGACCATATCAATTGTGAACAAAATATTGACACCATTTTCTTCCATCGTTTTTAGGGCTATCATTTTTAAGGTACTGTTAATTACATGCACAAATAATTACATGCACATTTTCAAACCCCACCTTCTTTCTGTAGATAAATTTCAGACCAATCCATATTTGCTTCCACCCATTCCCTGCCATGATTAATGATCGCTCCCTAATTGACCAATCAGGTGCGCCATGAGTCAATAATTTCTCAGAGCAAAGGGTATACACGTTTTTTTTTATATAGGAAACCTGGCTAAGGATCCATTAGTAAAAGGTTCTTAATTTTGGACCAATTTTCATTACTTAAAGTTTCTAAAAGTGTTTTTACTATGTATTCTTTTTTCAACAAAAACATTACAAAAACTGGTTATATATTGTGCAGGATAAAACTTCTTGATTGAATCATTCATCACTCTCCATCACACTCTATGTCAGAGACGTAAAAAGCATTTGAATAGTGGGGGGGGGGGCACAAGGTTTGAAGGGCACTTTGACCACACCCAGCTCTTTTATTACCACGCCCTAAACACCGCTCCCCCATTTCTGCTTGTAGGGATGATCTTTACATTAGCATACCGTTAAATCAAACATTGCAACCTATTATTTGAAATAATATAACGAATATAACATTAATATCCTAGTATAACGAATGTATATTCAAAATCAAATTCAAATGACAAGGAAGCGAATGGCTGAGTGTGCTGAACAGTTCCGGTCAGATCACTGAAGTTAAGCGTGCTCTAGGCGGGTCAACACTTAGCCTGCATGCAGACTCTTTCATTAAACTAAATTCTTTTGAGGGGGATCAGTTGAGTCTGCCCACAGGCTCACTTCGTGGATGGGCAAACTTCCGGGCAACTGACCAGCTCATTTCCTCTTCCTTCGGAGGGGACGTTAAGCCGGCGTTCCCCCCGGATGAGGCATGTTCACCCGTGTTCCCTGCTGGAAACAAGTCATCTCGAGACTTTCGCAGGCCGGCAGGTTAAATACAATCACTCACACTCTCATTATAGTTTAATACCTAGATTCTAGAATATATATCATTCAGTACATAATGACAACAATAAACTGCTTAAAAGGTCATCAAATAATTAACTGAAGCTAACTAATAGCTCACGCTAAATACAAGCTAGCTCATCCTAAAAATTGCTGCTTTATATTGACCAGTTTTCCCCTAAACATTCTCTTAAAAGACGTTTAACTTGCTCATTAGATAAAGATTGGTGAAAACCTATAAAATTATATTTAAAATATACATCTGCTATCTCTGCTGCCCGTTATCTCAAACATTAGAATTTCTATCCTCGGTAGGTGTAATACTGACTGCCTGGAGTGGAAAATTACTGACGGGGGTCTGGGGGTTTCCAGATATTTTAATATGTCATGAAGTTTTTGAAAATCGACGATCTCAAGCAGTATTTTAACAACTGTCTGTAGTCTCAGCATTTAAAAATCGAATAAACAGAAAGTAAGTTTTGTCATGGCGTACATACATCTAAGAAGGATGGGAAAAAACGGGAAACTTGCTAAAAATTAATAAAGAAATTATTCCAAAAGAAATATAAAGTTTTCCTTCCCCTGCATTTTTTCAACATATTTCGAGAAATTAGAAAATCAAAATTCTGAGCATTAAAAAGTACTGCCCAAAATTGATCAAGCCTTCTCCGTGCTCCATCTGAAATAGCTAAAGACTTTATATATGCATTGACCAAAGACTCTATCTAAGAATTGAGTACAGAGAACAGTTTTCTAACAGCATTTTTTTAAAGGCTCTTTTTTTAACTTTTTGAAATTAAGTAAGGGCACTTATTAAAAAAGGGCACTTTTGTTAATTTTTTCAACATTGAAAAAGGCACTTTCTTGTAACAAATTTTTTCAAAGTGATTATAGAAGGGCACATTTCAATTTTATTTTGATTTCAATTTTGAGGGCAGTTTTCCCAAATCTTTCTGAAATTTAGTCATTATATGCCACCCTTATAAACCAGAGTCATTACATGCCACTCTTTTAGAGTTTTTTTTATGAATATTGTTGAAAAGGTGGTTGTTCAATTTTCGGCTACAAAACATCCATTTTTATGAATTAAAATGTCTAGATACGTTGCTATGGGGGTTGCTATCCGGAGTATCTGCTCGTTCATCATTTCGTGTAACTTATTTTCCACATTTTTCAAATATTCCCCAAAACCATTATTCAGATTACACATCTTATAAAATGCAGTAAACTAAACAAAAAGAACAAGAGAAATTGTGGCGTACTTGAAAATGTCCAAAATTTGTGGAGACCGTTGTGATTGAATTGATGAAATTATAAATTATGGCAACGTAATATTTCCCCTTTTGGCGCGCCACGGTTACGAAGTGTGGAGATTCATTTGAGTGTAAGGTTATCCTATCCAATATTTTGAACACATTTTTTTGAATTTAGTTTGAAAACCAAAGTCTTTGTTCTAATGATTAAAGAGACGTTGATTGCCACAACATCCAAAGAATTTTTTACTCCGCTTATTTGGCAAGGGTGCTTATTAGAAAATTTAGTTTTTGCCTCACAATCCTCGTAATCTTTCCTCCTAATTTACTTTTCGATTTACAAAGCATCTCGACTTAACCCGCTGTGCAGCAGCAGCAACAACAACAGTGGGTTGGGTGTGTGAAGTGTAAACAAAGTCTTGTTGTTTCACTGTCAGGCTGTTTCGTTGCTGTCGATATAATCTAAAAAAGAACAGAGAATGTTCTCGCCAACAGAAAGGGATGATGATCGAGGGATTGTTACAAAATAATTGAAAGCTTGGATTAAGAAGAAAATCCAAAATAAAGATGGATAACAAAGAAATTAGTTCTGGAGATCAGAGAGCCACTGAGTCTGAGAACGTACGTCGAATTTCTGAAGAGGATTCGGGCCTATCATCTGGAGTTTGTCTAAATGTAAAGAAAGGAATTGGACTAGCTGATCTTGTTGGTATCATTGCATCAACTAAAGAAAGCAAGGATCAAGATCCAAACAAAATGTTACGAAGTTGGAAAGACACAGCAAGAAGAGCGCGAATATTTGAATATTGTAACGTTGAAAATCCAAATGCTTCCCTACTGGCCGGGTCTAGAAGTGGAGGACAATCGCCACAAAGCGAAGAAGGCCAGAGTCTTGCATCTTCGATAATAGCATCGGAGAACAAGGTAATAGGTGAAAGTATTTCGACAAAAAATGAAGAACATGATTTGTCTGGAATGCCATGGCCAAGACGGCCGTCAGTTTCAAATCCATTCAATTTCCCACAGAAACCAATTGAGCAGATTGAAATGCTCAAGGAAGAGGTTGATTTGGAGTGGAAAATGAAAAACAATGCAAAATTCAGTCAAACAAGATCACCTGCACAGAGTTTTAGAAAGTCATACAATTTTGCAAGCACAATAACCGAAGAACCCACTGAAGATGAAACGGGTGTAGGTGCAGTTGTTTTTGAAGAGGAGGATGAAACTGCAATACATTCTTTACCACCACCACTTTTTCAAAGATTGTCTCTTCTTGGAGATAATGCGTCAGGGGTAAACAACCATAGTTTTTTCTCTGAATAGCTACTTTTAGTGTTTATTTCTGTATTTTGATTAGCTTAAATATGGAGAAACAGTTCATGCCAAAATTTAACTAACTCTCTATTCCAGATATTTGTAAAGAACGTCACATCCAAAATGGGATTTAAGTATAACAAAAATATGATTTATGTGAAAGAACATTTTCTGATGTTTGTAAAAGAAGTTTCACAATTTTTCTTTGCATACATGATCTGTGCTATTATTGTTTGGTAAAATGAATGTATTATGTATTTCCGAAAGCTAATAACTTGCTTCCAAATCTTTTCCTCTGCTAGTATTGACAGTATGATTAAAATGTAAAATTTCAAGTTTCAGACAATAATTTTGAGCCATATTTTTCATTGTCAATGATAGGTACCTGTTCATGAACTGCTACAATCATCTCAACTCCTTTGTGAAGCCTTATTTATCAGAGCAAAATACATGGCTTTGAGCTTGCAGAATTTTTGTCCAACAACAGCCAGGTGCCTTGAAAAGGCAAATGATGATTACAAGGTTAATGAATTCTTTGAAAAGCATCAAGCAACAGATACATGGTATAATAAACCTAGAGGTTTGTTGAATTTGAATTGGTGCATTTTTGCAATTTTTTAACAATATCTTGGTCCTCAGGGTCAGATTATCCCCCATGCCCCATTCTTGGTGCCACTGGGGCTGAGCAGAGTGACAGCAGCAAGAAATGCTGAACTATTAGTGTTTTTTAGCCAACTTCAAATTTGATTTTTTTATCTACTTTTAAATCACACAGCTCACTGTGCATTTGACACAGAAGATGCTCATGGTCCCTCTTGGGTTCCATTCAACTCAGAATGCCCTGATGATATTGGCTACACATTTGACGTAATTGATGGAATATTCCAGATAACAGGATGTAAAATGATTGTCAATGGTCAAAGCAATACAAAGAAAAAACCAGTAATCCACCCTTATCCCAGCATCGACGAATTCATTGAAGATCATAATGTTATGCTGGCATTGTCAACACATGGCCCTGTGTAAGAATTAATCTGCATGCTAATTTTTTGATTGCAGAGTGTTTATTATCATTGACTATTTACATGAATTATCAATGAGGGGTACTTCGGGGGTGGGGGTCCCAATACTGCAATACCTCACGAAAAAGTTATCAAATACCGCAACCGTGCGAAAAAATGGCAAAATACCGCAAGCTGTAGAAAGCTAAAGAAAATGATGCTGTTGCCAGTTTGAAGCAATTTGATTACAACTTAAATGCAAATTTCTCCTTCGGAATCTGTATTTAGATCTATTAGATCGTAGTAAGTTTCATTAAAGACAAAAGAACGGTAGAAAATAGTTTCCAGTGAAACTGCATTAACGGCAGAAATTATACAACATATAAATATCGAACGGTTCTCATATCACTGTCATTCCCTAAAATACTTAAAAATAATTGTTTGTTTCGATTCTGCTGATCGAGGTACCTGTCTACCGACCTGGATGGACAAGAGAAGATTTTGTAACAAGGGTTTAATTTCAAAACGAATAGCGAATTGCAAAACAAAAGAACTCTCCGAAATAAAATAAACAAAGACGTAAAAATGCGTCAACCACCATAGAAAACTATCGTGCTGTGCAAAAGAAATAACAAATTGAAGAGATTTCATGAGTATAAATCGAAAGAAGAAGGTTACATCTGCATATCTATCTATCTATCACTTAGAATTTATCTATATAATTCAGAATTACAGTAACAAGAGTTAAATTTACACCCCAAAAAATACTAAAACTGTAATGCCTACTATTCAGTTTCTGAATTAGATAGATAAATTTTAAGCGACAGTCATTTGTTGATCCAACCTTCTTCTTTCGATTTATACTTATGACATTTTTAAAATTGTTGGTTCTCGTGCACAACACGAGAGTTCTCCATAGTGGTTTTGACGCATTTTTGCGTCTTTGTCTGATTTGATTTAGGGACCTCTCAATAATTATGATATATACCGGGCCGGTGAAATATCAAATTGATTGACATAAAAAACAAGAATCCCGTTTATTTTCCGACAAAACAAGAAATGCGCGGAAGTCCCAACCTCATTCTGTCTAACGTTTCCCTTGTTACTGTCCTCCTCATCCAAATTTCCTATCTATACCTATACCTTCTTCTCCATCTTCTGAATGGAATTCAACTTCTTCATCTGACATAACTTCTTCTTCCTCTAAAATTTGCTCCATATTACGTATTGCACCTTGTGGAACATGCTGCTGCAAATCTCCAAGATGGACCCTCCCTGTTACAATATTTGTAAATTGATAAATATATTCAGGGAGTGAACCATACTTTGCCATTGTTGTTTCTTGGCGGACGGTTCTTTGCCGTACAGCTGAGCCAAATGCAATGGCCCAACCCCTCATAACTTCTATTTCCTTCTTGTTTAAAAATAGTTTGGGAAGTTTTGAAATTGATGGTATACCATAGAATGATATTGCTCTATCAGGTTATTTGCCTGCTTTATTTGAAATACGAAATCCTGTAATACGATTCAGGCGGCTTATTGTCCATTTCGTTAAATCCACGGACTTCTTCGTTTTTGCAGACACACTTCCGTGTGGGCCATTCGAGGTTATAGTTAAATTCGTTTCAGATCAAATCTTGGTTTCCATCACATCTAAGGATTTGCGACATTGCTCAACAATATCAACTGCTTCAGGAAGTATTTCGTGTAAGATGCTCCTCTTGTGTGTACTGAGAAGGCTTCGACATTGGTTTTGCGACATTGCTCAACAAGATCAACTGCTTTTTGAAGTATTTTTATCGTGTAAGATGCTCCTCTTGTGTGTACTACGAATGTTTGAGAAAATACGCACATTCTTGCATCTTAGTCATCATTCTTATTCAGTTAGCTTGAGGGTCACAGACGTAAACAACACTACCAAACTCAATGCAAATTCTAAGTGGCTGCATAAATCTACAGCTGAATGCTGGACCAGTGACATTTCGTTCATGACCCTCTTCCCCGTCAAAAGGAACAACCTCGGAAGTAGGTTTAATATCAAAGATTGCAAGACAAAAAAGGTTTAATCTAAAAAATTGTTGGAAAAATAGCATCACAGGATGTTTGGATATTAATGTTCGTACAATACCGCATACCGCACTGCAAAAACGCAATACCGCAAGTTTTTCTCCTCGACACCGCAATACCCCGCATATTTCACCCCTTATACCGCAATATCACAAATCCCGAAGTACCACTCATCCATATATTATGATTAGCATAAATCATGATGAAAAACAAAGAAATTTGACATAAACTGTGGATGTAGTATAAACCCTCAACAATCAGATTTTCTTTCAATGGTTTTTCAATTGTCTGATTATATGGGGGGGTTGACCCGTTTCCAGACTTGCTCCCAGTCTATTTCGTTTCGTTTATCAGTAAAAATTAAAAAATGTGTCACTGCGGAGGAAAATACCCTGCGGATGAGAAGACCTCAGGCAACACCGCAGTGACATATTTTTACTTTTTACTGATTAACGAAACAAAATAGACTTGGAGTAAGTCTACCCGTCTCTGGCTTGTTTCTGCTCAAAACCTGCTTAAAATATTTTATGATTACGTGGTCAACCTGGCAAAGCAATCTGGCTTTTCTCGTAAATAATTGCATCAATTGAGCCCACACTAGGCTGTGCGTATGATGCGTTTAACCATCACGTGTTTGACCAGCCTTTGAAATTATCAGTTCAGAACTGGGTCACAGCCAAGCTGCCAACAGACTATTTCCCCCTTTTAACAATTGTTTACAGGCAATACAAAACCGGGCTCCAAGTGGATCAACTCCAGTGGCAGCGTGGGTAGGTGCGCACTGGGAGACTTCTCAGTGGGCCCCTTTGAAGAGAGTTTTTCCTATAACTCAGGAAAATCAGAGAGTGTTTTTGTGCTTTTGAAAATATTGGAGAACAACATTCTCAATATGATGTTATATGCGAGATTTTTTGTCAACCGAATTGAAGTAGTCAACAGAATTGGGAACACCTCAAACAAATGGATTCTTTGAAACACCATCAAGAACAGACTTGATTGCAGAATATTTTTTTATATTTTACGTCTGGAAGAAAAATATTTCCGGGGAGCACGGGGTTTTCAGCTTGCTTTACACGTCTGATTAAAGGGGTTTTGAAGCTGTTCATAATATTATAACGTATAACTATTGGCAAAATACTTGAACGATTTTTGCAGTGAACTACATGGGCCTACAAATATATTTTAAAATTTTTAACTGTATCAGTCATAATTTTTAAAACATTCTTACAATAATTGCAAATGTTACAATATTTGCAATAATTGCAAATAAAAAATATTAGGAACTAATTTCCGTTTTTTCATATGAGTGTCTTTTTATGGTGTTGCTGTTTTGTTTTACAGAAAATCATTTTCGTTTCGGCGATTGCAGTTTTTGGAATCGAAATTCAAAATGCATTTACTTCTGAATGAAATGAAAGAAATTGCAGCTCTGAAAGACAATCCCCATCGTGACTTTTATAATGTTCGCAAGGTAATATTATTTACCTATTATTAAAGTCAACAACTCTTATGTGATAATGTTGTTCTTTATTTTACGTTTCAAGTTTAGTTAAATGCTAATTTTATCATTCAAGGAAACGTTAAATTGCTTGAGTTAGCGGGCGAGGTGTTCGGAGTCATTTATAGGCGATATGTGATAAATCAGAAATCGACAAAGGAGTTAAGCAAATTAAAGTAAAAGATGTTTTTTAGTTACGATGATTTTTACATTGGGTTTAACATTAACTAAAAATCTTTTAATTCAGCCCAGCCATCCATTCATTCATCCATCCATCCATCCAAATTAATATTTCGAACAGGGTGGTTCGTTCTCTATTTGAAGTTTCTTTGTTTGGTGTTGACCACAAGAATTTTTTCGGTTTATAGAGGGTATCGAAAACTCTTTGTGAAAATATTAGGAGATTAGAGTCCTTCCATAAATAGACAATTGTTTGTGCCAGAGACGTAAGAAGCATTTGAATAGTGGGGGGGGGCACAAGGTTTGAAGGGCACTTTGACCACACCCAGTTCTTTTATGACCACGCCCTAAACACCGCTCCCTAA
>JAYJMH010054125.1:0-13147 GCA_036873815.1 Phacellophora camtschatica | reverse complement strand
GTGGGTTCGAATCCCACCAAGGTCATACTTGCTGCGAAAGTGTGAGGAGAGCTGCTAACTCTCTGTAATTCCAGGCATAGGCAAAAGGAATCACGTGGTGTGGTCACATCGAAAGTAAGGACCGGGGTCGCCCCAATGGGCCCCCCTGCGCCAAGCGCAGAAACCCATACCTTGCAAGAATAGTGTCCCCTGCCGGAACCAAGTCATCTCGAGACTTTCAGGGGCTAGGCACGTTAAATACGATAACTCACTCACTCATCATATAAGGCCATAACAGGTTTTTAAAACATTTGAATTTATTTCCGGCAGGTACTTCTTTAAAATGTGTTTTCTCTTTGAAAAATTATCTTCTGGCGATTGAACATGTTTTTAAAAGCAATGCTGCAATTTGGAACTTTTTTGTAGACGTACAGCTGCAAAAACATTTCCTATTAAGTTGTATTGAAATGCTTAGCCAATACCCTATAAGATGCAGAGATAATCAATTCGTGCAGTGCAAAAATGGGCAACGAGCAATCAAGATTTTTGCAATGACTAGATGTTCATACTTATTGTTAAATATTAAAATGAAAAACAAATTAAACAGATTTAATACAGTAATACTCCCCGACCGAAAATAGTAATTAGTAATGATGCATAATACAATGTTTGTATAAGTTTCTTATAAACTTCTTAAAAACATGAAGACCAGAAAGGCTTAAGCCTATCCTTAATTTAATGTTATAAACAGTACAGAATGGAGAAAATTGCATGTTTTCCGACACTGTGACAATTGTTTTTTTAAGGTAAAAAGGCGTGACCTATTATCTTCTCTGATAGTCTGAAGACCGTGATCTGTTAATAATTTTCTTTTCAGACCTCTGTTTTGTTCCAATCACAGTTTTGTGGTGCAGTGATAAAAGTTATTATTGCCTGGAAATGCTCGGGATCGTTTTTCAGGCCTACATGCATTGATTTTCAAATTTTCATTTCTTACAGAATAATTTGTATCAACACTTTGGCAGTTCACAAGTAGGCCAAAGTGCGAACAAGAAACAGAAAGTGGCATCAAAAATCTTGACGTCATTATGGCTGCAATTTTTATTGGTTGTATCTTTTTTTGCAGATGGAGCTCAAATGATTATCAAGGTGCCTGGTAAGATCAAGCTTACTACTGGGTGACCGCCCCCCCCCCCCGCAAAAAATTTCCCATGTTTGCAAAGCCGCTATGGAGGAGTTTTAGTTTTCCGGTAATTCTGTTTTTGCTTGACGTTGACACGAGAAGCCTTAACTTAAAGTTTGATACCTTTCATGCCAAAATTTACAAAATAATCTCTGAGCTATACTAAAGGACAACAGAGCCCCCAACCTTGTTCCCAGAGCTATTTTATTCAGAAGAAATACCCCTGGTACCTACAAATTTAGAATCAAATCGAATCAAATTCAGAATCAAATTTAGAATCAAATCAAGTCTATTACTCCCTGGTACCTGCAAATGTTGCGCAAATTTATGCGAGCTCGTAAATTTATGCCGCATCAAAAGATATTCGAATTCTACATTGGCTTATCGTTTTTCATATTCCAATTTGGAATCTCTCGAGATTTGGTCGAATGTTGATTTCCATGGTATTATTGTTTCTCGTCAGCCAATGAAAGCGCATAACAGCCAGGTAGGTACAAAGTACCAGGGGTATTGTATGAAATAGCCCTGGGCATGAGGTTGCAGACCCCCGAATTCTACTCCGACTTCTGGAGCCATAATTATTCAGTTTTTCCCTTTGCCCATCCTAGTGGTAAGAGTAACGTTTTACCTTGTCAGCAGCCAGGCTAGGGTGATTTGGGTTACCGAAGACAAAAATTTAATGTTTTCAGATCGAATAACTTTTGACGCCATCAAATTTCAAGCATGATTGATTTGCGGTTAAAAGTTAATTCCCTTGATAGGATAATTCTTCTCAAGATATCCCTTGTGAACGCTCCAGGACCTTAACCTGATGTGCTAGAATCCTGGGAAGATTCTAGTTCTATCCTTGTGGAAAGATTATTGCTGATTTATTATCAATGTTATTATTCTAATAGCAGTTGTTTCTATTTTAAGAAATATTTTCATATTTCTTTTATTTGTGTTCCATTGTTTCAAATCATAATATGAGTTCTTAAAATTTGTTTTGTTCTTACATAATGTAGCGTACCACAATGGAGGAAAAGAAGGAGCAGTTGCCCTGTGGGTTTCTACCATGCCACCACCTAGAGGGGGGTGTACGATAGATAATCAAATGAGCCATTTTGGATAACGATACTTATGAGCATGTAAAAGTGGGATTTCCTATAAGGAATATCTTAAAGTTATCTGATATCTTGAAAAAATAAAAGAGAATTTGCTGTTAAATAAACATCCACGATATCTCATAATAAATTAATATTCTCAACGTGATACGAGTTTTTAAAATTTGTTTAGCCTTTAGTTCTTATATAACGTAGCGTACCACAATGAATGGATAAGAAGGTACGTTTTGCCCTGTGGGTTTCTACCAATAAACATCCACAATATCTCATAATAAATTAATATTCTCAACAGGTATGTTACCAACCCTGATTGCAATTGCTTCAGAAGAGCAACATCGAGAGAGACAAAACTCTTTGCTTGTTTTAAGAAATTTGCTGTTTTTTCCAAGCAACAAACCATCGCTTGTTACTAATGGTAGGTTAGTTTGTGTCAAATATAGGGGACTGGGTGGCCATTGTATTTATTGCTCTAACTTTCAAACTGCCGTTAGGGACAGGTCATATAATATAGCGAGGGGGTGGAAGAGAAATTGGTTTTATATTTAAAAATTCAGGATCCCCTATTATCTGCCAAATTAGTCGAAGATCCACTTTGTCAGTCACTGTTTTTTGCAGTCTAGTCTTTTTAGTGGAAATTTCTTCTTACAAGAAGCCTTTTTTCTTGCAGGCTTCTGGAATTTCAAGACCCCCAAATTCTCCTCCTCCCCCTCGCCATATTTGATGACTAGTCCCTTAGCTATTTTGGGCTCATTATGATCACCAAGAACTCTTCATAATGACCAAAAATGTACGAAAATGTCGTATTTCAAGGACCAAAGATTGGCAAGATTTTTAGCTCATTTCTGAGGTTTATAGTGTATATTCTTTTAAATTGAATATGTTTGTTCGTGCTACCCTCTGCAAAAATGAAAGTTGCATATGATTTGCGTGTTCCTTAGAAACATACCCGGTGGTCAGAAGGTCAAAGATAAAATAAAAAGGTCAAAGATAAAATAAAGGTCAAAGATAAAATAAAAAAATTGCGAAATCAATAACATAACAAACACGATATCTAAAATCGAAATTTGCTTTTCCGCGAATCCATCATGCATGAAGTATTATATGTTTTACGTGATTCAGGAACAAAACGTTGCTTAAAATTTGAAATGTTTTTGAATATTTTTGCAGACTTGCTGACTTCATGTTTGCTGAAAGCTTTAGACACGAAATCAATATGGATCCACGCTATAGTTCTTTCAAGCTTTGCTTCCTTACTTCATAACTGTCACAAGGTAAGGTTCACAGACTCCCACAACTACCTGTTTCGTCTAATTTCCTTTCCAAGAAGATTTTTGTAAAAGTCCGCATAAACAGGGGGAATTTCGTAAAACAAAAGATTGCGGTTTCAATCATGACAATGAAATGTGTCACTGTAAAGGATAGATTCCAACACCTTAAATGCAGCCAAGCAAATCACAATGAAAAAATCATAAAATTTTTCTGTCAATTATATTTTGATTTGATTGAGTGCGCTCAGAGTGTAAAATCTATTCTTTCGAATGGTAAATCGCATTGTCATCTTTTAAACCGCAATACTTTGTTTTACAAAATTCCACCCTGTTGCCTGCATTTACATTTACATGAAAATTAGAAATACATTTTTCAAAACATCCAGTTTACTAAAAATCCAATTTAAATTTACAAAACATCCAGTTTAAATTTAATTGCACATTTTTAAAATAAAAGAATTAATTTCTAGTTTAAATCTAATTGCACATTTTAAAAATAAAACTGTTTTGCACTCTCTATTTCTAATACCTAATCAAATAAACACCCACAATACAGTAAAAATCCGAAAGTAGAAAACTTGTGTTTTGAAGGTGAGCCTAACAACGGTTATTAATTTTGGTAATTTAACATTTCAAAATTCTCAAACCAATCAATCAATCAATTTTATTCATAGAATGTACGTTGAATACAAATATACGTGGAAAATCATGCAATCTATACGACTCAGAAAAAGCGATGCTTAACTGGTCTGGGTCATGAACTAAAATTTATAAGTAAAAATAAAAATAAAATCTAAAATACAAATGAAGCGGATCAGTCTTCTCACAAGGTGCAGAATTTAAAATCTTATTTTCTAGTTTCTTCAAAATTACAGCATTTTACAGAAATTTAAAGGTTCTTAAAAGTTGGGGTTTTATATGCAGGCTTTTTACTTCAATATACATTTGTTTTTATCAAGAGTCTTACCAAGCTGAATTTGAAATTATTAGGTTGCTATGAGCCAGTTTTTGCTGTATTTCATGCATATGGAATTTAATTGCTTTTATACGGCATTCATTGTTGTTTTCAGATTGAAATTGGAATTTTGTTATATCTTTTAATTAAGGCCCAGGTAAAATGTCGTGTTCCGTATACCGAACCTAATTGCTCAATGAGATATGAAATGCATAAGAAGAGCAACGTTTAGCCAAAGTAAATTTGCAGGTTCGATGAGCCGCGGCAAACAATTTGGAGCGACTGATTCAATGAAAATTTGAGGCAAAAGTTCGACTTCCAGTTAAACGTCATTTTTCTCGTGTGTCGAACCTAATTCATCCTTACTTTGTTTACAGTTATAATGAGCCTAACATTACAGCGGAAAACACTGTACAACACTGTTTCCCTTTGCAGGCAAAGGTTGCCCTGAAAAAAACGAAACTTCTTGGAAAATTACACCTTATCAACGATGATGTTGTTAAAGGTATGATAAACTTATTTTAATTTTTAATTTTTTGGCTAACAACTGTCAAAGTGAGGAAACAAAGATCCATTTCATCATGAAATTGTTCTGGCTATCTGTGTATGTCAGAGCTCAATAAATATTTAATGTTTCTGCGAGTAGTTTGCGTGCTTTTGCGTGCATCGCGAGCGTGGTTCCTGCATAAAATTTCATTTGTAACAATAATGCCAGCTTATATCTAGAGAACTTCGTGTTTACGTGATCCCGCACTTTGATCACTGCAGCTGAACATTCCTGGTATGCCGGTTGATTTGAGGTGTCCTATATACCCATTGAGCTGTGGTTATTTCAAAAACTCGCTATCTTGAACGCATTTAGGGAGTTTAAGATCGACGATGAATTGTGATTCGGGAAAACCAGGTTTTAGTTGACTTTGCCTTCCCCGATCCGAATTGCCCTTAACAGCTCAAAATGATGCGCCAGGGCCACAAAGAACACGTGTTTTAAAAGCTAATTTCGTATCTAAGAATAGAGCTTTCTGAAAATTTGAAAGGAAATTTTGATCACAGAAAGTGAATGAACACCATCTGAAAGGAAATTTTATAAACACTATTATACTTTTTTGCAGGTAAATTGTTGACAATTGACGGAAAGACGAAAGGATATGAACAACTAAAGGCTTCATTAAAAAAGACTTTGAGGATTTTGAGTGCTTAAGGTTTGAGTGGTCAAATAAGACCGCGGAAATGTACATTTGTAATGCCTGAGCGATCAGTTAATTCCGTGGCAGTGTATATTCCATAATATTTGGGTGGTCAAATAAGACCGTGGAAATGTACATTGGTCAAATGGGAACTTGAAAATTGTACATACATTTTTAAAGTAAACGCTACCTGAGTTTTTAAAATTGATTATTGAGCTGGTTGTTTTCTGCCAAATACCGAACAAGGAAAATATAGCAGTCGCCCGGATAAATAACTAATTTGTTGTAACTGTATTACCGGTAAATGTTCGGGTTCCTAAATGCCAGTAATTCCTTTCGGTTTTTCTAGAATGATACATTTTTGCAAGCAGTGTTTTCTAATTTTTATAATAATTTTGATACTTTAATACGTTTAATACTTTCGAAAATGTTTCAAAAATTTGTTTCGAAAACGATTAAGGTCAACACCGAAATACGTTTTTCCGCATTTATGTATTTTGTGAAGTTCTTCCGCATTAATGTCTTGGAACTTCTATCAACATTGAGGTACACTATCTTTGAGTACCTGAGTATTTACGTATATAATTACCAGAACGTAAGACCGGGGGATATAAGTAGAAAGGGACACAATTATTACTTGCCGAACCGAAAATCGAAGACTCATTGTGAATACAAATTGTAATAAAAACGTAAGCAGTTTTATCGATGAGAACATAGTTTTCTGTTCTTGATGTATATAGAAGAAAACAGAATTTTTTTCGTTTGAAACAGTACGTCTCTTTTTTTTTCATTCTGCTTTAGTTGCTTATTTTTACAAAATTTTAGCTGTTAAAAATGATAAAAAACAGCTGTTAGATGGACATTTCATCTTCGAGAAGAATAGAAATTAAAAAGAATTACAATTTTCTCACCTCGGGAAGCTCAAGCTAGGAGGCTGAAATTTTCTCACCTCTGCTTTAGCTGAAATGTTATTTAAGCCCCAGTAGGGTTGAGATTTTTTCATGCAAGTGGAAGCTGAGATTAACAATGATACGATTGGAGAGGTGAGGTGGAATTTCAATTTGGGTAACTGAGGTTGAATCTCAACTACAAGATTCTAAATTTCCATATATATAATTAAGCCCTGTTATGTTTACTATTGCAGCAATAATCGAAATGGTTTATTAATAATATAGGGTTATTTTCTGCCAAGCAACTCTTCTTCATAAATGACCACCACCTGCAACAATTTCCTAACGTTCTTCTGGAAGGTTCTACTGAATAGTTGTTGTGTCTTTGTTTTACAAAGAACAAACGTATTCTGTATCATATTTATTATATTTTTCACATCATAAACGTCTTCTACATATCAAACAATAGACCAAACATTAAACTTCTTCTGTATCACATCACCTACTTTTCTTATACAACATTGTTTTTTTGTGAGATATGGTCTTCACAAATTAACTTGTTTTTTGTTAAAACCAGCACAGGTACAACGATTGTGAAACACAACACAAGGAATAAAAGATGACGAACAGAATACTGCATGCAATAATCCTTCATGAAATACCACATGAAATGAGACAAATGTTCACATTATCCTCCACTGTTTGTTGTATCAGTTCTAACGTGAAATATTTGATGTGAAATACCATATCTCAATTTGAATTGATCTATGCAGTGATAAGATTTCAATTCAATTCTACCTGATTCCCAGGAATAAAGCGTTATCTTCATTACATTTGCAAAGTATTTTAAGGCCTTTTAACTTCGCTGGTTTGCTGCCTTTAAATGCAGTTGAGTTGCAATAGTAATTTATAACCTTCTATTGGTTCAAATTTTCCATGTCTTTTTTTACGACTTTGTGTAAAGCAGTAAAGAAACAAAAATCTTATCGCTCAAAAACTTTGAAAACAGAAACACTTTAATACAACCATATAAATATCTAAACAAACAGAACAAGTTGTGAATGTAATCGATGCGGTCTTTAACTCTAAGAAAAGTTAGACAATTTTATAAATCTAACATTGTCACATGATAGTACTAAATTGATAAAAAATACAGTTGCTCAAATTACTCTACTAATAGAAAAAATAACAATAGTTGAAATGCCCATACTGATATCAAAGCATTAGAAACAACACAAATAATCATGTTTAAATATAATTCCACAAGCAAACAAAATTATGTTCAAATGAAAAGATACGTAATACCAACAATAAATTCAGCATATGGTGTAGCTAAGATTGCACATGGGGCCTGAGATAGTATAATCTGTTATTAAGTGTTGATACTTAATTCTTGTGGCTTCCATTGTTAGCAAATAAATGAGATCAGTCTTCGCTGCTTTGATGATATGATATTGGTTCATAATTAATGACAAATGTGCAAGTGCAGCTGGTTATGTTTTTAAAGTCTTCAAGTACAAGAAGCTATACTTCAATGCTCAATCGATACCATATTTTACCTTTATCTTAAATATAGATTGCAATAAGTACGGCATCCATTGGACAAAAAAAAAACAACCCCACTATTTTTATTTTTGGGTAGTGCCTGTAGGTTAGCTTACGAGTCTTCAGGCCTGTTTATATGAAAGAATTCCATCCCTCTACTGGGAGGGAGAATTTTGAGACAATCTTGACATTCTGTTTATATGGGAGAATTTTATTCCACCTACCAAGATGGAAATTATCACCTGTGCATCTAATTTGATAAACGTGAACAAGATTTTGCGTGTGCCTCGACTATTTTTCATCCTGATAAGCAGGATGAAGTGTTCATATGGAAAAATTTCCATCTTGCCAACAGAGATCTCAGCAGTGTTCAAGTGAGGTTTCACTTACCAGGCCAGCCCACTTTCTCATATGAGCAGACAACAACATTTATGAGTGAATTAGGGATCAGGTGAGATCTTAGCAAAATATTCCATCCTGGAAGGCAGGTGAAATTCTTCCATATGAACATGCATAAATTACCAGAAGAATATTGTTAGCATAGTAATGAATGATAATTAGTGATTATGAATTGGTACAGAAGTGAATCTATGCCATTAGACTACACATTATTCCTGTCAATGTTGACACAATGCTTATTTTAATGCATGCCATCACATTCACACAATGATACAAGAGTTTTGAAAAATGCTGGTTTGACTGTGTGTGTGATTTATTACATGCATGGAAATTGCTTCAAGTTACAGACTGTTGTCTAACACAAAATGCTTTCAGAATATGGTAGTCATCAGGTCATTCCACTTCTGCACATACAAATAAAGGTCAAAAGAACCTATATCTACGCTCGCCTTTGCAAAATAAATTATAAACAAATACCATCCCAAATTAATTTTCCACCCTGAGTCTGATGTCATTGTTAAGTTTTTATCCAAACATTTCTTGAGATGCATATGTCATGTACAGGAAACCATCCTCATCTTTTTCCTCCTTGTAAACCTCAGCTAATGTGGTTGACATTGAAGCTAAACTTTTGTTGTTAACGATGAGGTAAAATGCTTGGGTTGGTGCCAAAGACATGCGATTCCTGCAGAGGATATACAAGAAAACTGTTACATTAAAATCTAAACAGAATTAGGAATTCAGCTCTTGTTAAGAAAAAATTTAATTACTTTATTTCCCTGAATCAGCTGGTGGTGCTTTCAAAAATCTCTCTAATTTTCAAGCTGATGTAATACTTCCAAAAGGTGAGTTTTTGAATACATGTTTTTTTAACTGTTTGCAGTAAGATTTAACATTGTAACCTAAGTCTGGAAACTTTGTTCTGCCCATGGAAGAACTTTTGTTGGCATTTCCAGCAAGAACAATATCAGAACAAAAGAAACAAAACAATGCTCTTGCCCATGCTTTGGAGTGCGGTGAGCAAACTTTCCAACCTGGATTGTAACAATTAAACAATCTAGATTGGAGTTACTATATTCATTGTTAACACAAATATTATTATCAAGAAACAAAGTTTTAATTCAATTGCCAAATTTAATTTATTGAAGGTGCTGCAGAGGGGAAGTGAAAAATAACTATAACATGTGACTTAAAAATAATGATTTTTAAATTAAAACTTAATTGACCCATAAAAAACATTAAAACTAAATGAAATACCATGATACTAGCTCCATGAACAGAAATACACAAAATATTTGCTCACTACTAAGAAAGTTACATACCTTATTATTGTCACAAACTGGCTCATTGTTAGTTCTTGTGGGACCAAAAACTTCGTTTTGTCAAGAAGAGGTAATGTTTTTTCCTTGTGGTACCTTTCAACAATCACCTAAAGGAAACACAAGCATGGACTTTCAGAAATCAATGAGAGCAATGTTCCTTGATTTAGTCATGTCAAGCTACCTTAACTTCACTAGCAACATACATTTTCAAGACTTCTTTGTTTGCAAATTATCCACTCTGGGTTGACTTTGTTTTCACTACATTTGTGTCATCATGTGATGAATATATTGAGAAATTTTCTAGTGCCAAACACACGTTTTGCTGCTATGCTTTTAATGCTTTTGGGGAACTAAAAAAACAATTTAATTTCAAAAAGAATACTTCCCAATAGATTTATCAATATGAACTCAGTGAAAACAAACAGGAAAAAAATACATGAAATATTTGCTCACGAGGGTTATTTGTGCTTTTCAATATCAATAAAAGAAACAACGTCACGTGGCCACTTAATAATAGTTCATGTTCGAAAGTACTGCTGGCCAGCAACAAAAAAAGGAAACGAATAAATAGAGACCCTGCTATTAGAAAAATTTGGTTGACACAATAGAACAAAGTCAAGATAAACAAAAATATTCAATCTATTAGATACTAACACAGCATAACAAAGACTCTCGCTAAAATTATCCAGGTAGATAAAACAGGGCGACGGTTAGTAACCTAACATGACAGTCGAAGACTCAAACTCAACTGGTGGGAATAGCGACATAAATTATTACATTTTGTGTCTTACCGGTATTTTTGATGGAAATTTTGCCCTAATGCCAGCAACCTCATCTCTCCTGCTCGCTGAAATTAAATAAGAAACATTGAAATTCAGTGACAAGCTGGGAAAGACAGATGTAACAATATTTTAGAAGCTAACACCTGTCTGTATCATCACAACCTTTCAGCCACAAGCTGGCTGTTTTAGGCCCAACAACAATGAACATCGGGTTCCTCCCCAAATATCAAATCCAAAATTTTAATGATTCATACTTACCAAAGCTTTTCCTTTGCTTGAAAGGTTTTCCAGCTTTAGCATCACTATCACCCATTTTGAATGTATCTGACACAAGTTTCCTTCGTGACCTGCGAAAGCAAACAACCCACTTCTCCAACAAGGCAAGAAAGAACAAACGCTCCTGGAAACTTCAGCGGCAAGTGCAGGCTGGAAGATGCTAACAGCCAGTCGCAATTGGCTGTAATTCCACTTTTCGATAATTTGATTGGCTGCATTTAAGAACGTGGTAATTTCTAGACTGTCGCATATTTTGGAGAAGGCGTGGCTCTTTAACAAAAGAAATGGGTGATGACTCAACCAACTCGACATCACACAAAGATTTTCTGACTTGATAGTTGCTAATCAATCTCTCAAAAAAATTTCAAATTTTGTGAGAAAAGCCTTAAAGTTTTTACCAATAATTTTGCAAGATTTTGGGGGTTGTTTACTCCTTCATTAACCCCCATAATTTCCTCTGCTCAGAGTGAAGAAATGGTACAAATTTCGGAAAGATTTGAAAATCGAAACAAAGATCATGCTAAAGTGCTATTTGGTTTTGTTTGAAAATGGTGAAATGAATTAGAACGTAACAGGGACCAAATACTTAAAAATAACAACATGGCACATTTTTAAAAGGAAGCATGGGACACACGACACTGTATTGTAAGATAACATGGGAATATTGACCCCCCCCCTTCCGCGACACCCTCACTAGAAATTGTAAATAAAAATGGTCTAATTCGTTTGTATAAGGTTTTAATTTTGATAAATATTCATTTAAAAATTAATTCCATTATGGAATCCACGACTTGTAAATATTTACATTTTATTCCTAGTTTATCTAATTCTCTCGTTCCTTTGGCTCATTGTTCATCCATTAATTGGTTACTTTGAAGACGGCCCCTCGTCATTCGTGCACCAACTCTTTTCATGTGACCCATAACATTGAAAATATTTTTATCTCCTAACTTTTGAATGGGTAAATCAATTCTTAACTTGGATTGTTTGACTGGATGATTTACCTTACATTTCACCCATCCATTTCTCATCTGCTTAGCCGGTCCTTTTTTTATGCTTGCAGGACCCTCTGGTGCGGATACTAGAGTTGCCACGGTTTCCAATCGTGGAACTCTAGGATTTTTCCTACTCTCACTGTCACAACAGTTGCAGGTTGTTGATGAATTAGAAAAATTATGCGCTTCTTCAATGCCAGAAACATTGTTGAATTTTCTTTTTTGCGGTATTTGCTTCATACCATTATTAAATTCAGAAACAGCATTAAACCATTGCTGATTAAATAACGAACTTTCGGGGATTATGTTATTCATTGGTATTATTGTGGAGTTGTCTGAGTAATCGTGTTTTTTAAAACATTTCTGGGCTTTATTACTTGAAAAAGAGAGACTGTTTCTGTTTGCATCATTCTCAACTTGATTTTTTGTCGAAGGCGATTTCTTGACAGAATTACTGTCACCCTTCTTTCTTCCACTGCTCAGAGAAATCAGTAAAGTTTCAAATTTTAGTTTTTTAAGTTTAAAGAAAGTTATATTGGATTGAACGTTGTTCTTGCTTTCTTTCCATGATCTCGAACTAGACGTTGTGAAATCAGCATAAAGTTTCCTTTGAAGTTGATGCAGCCTCTTTTGGAATCTTCGTGAATCTTCAGTTGCTTTCCTTTGTAAAATGACATATCTCTGTGCGATGTGACTGCCGCTCAGTGGCACCTGTGTATTGCGAAGGAGAAATATACGTCAGTTATTAAAAAGAGAGACCAATGATGTACCATGCAAGTAAAAGCATTATTTTTCTTGTAACAGTGCAATACTTAAAAAATAAAAGATTGTGCAATATTAAATGAAAAAAATAGGGGTGAGAATACCAAAAGCGACCTTTGGCTCTTTTCTTTGTGCCTAAAGCTGGTTTCTTTATAACAACAGCGGAGTTTTTTCAAGAAGGATTACGTAGCCCTTCTAAAGGCACATAAAAATAGTTTGTTTTACTTTGTAATATTTTTAAACAATACTGCGCTATATATAACCTATATATATATATTTGGTATAAATGTACTAACTTTATATTAAGGTAAATGAAGGATCGGGAGGCAAAAAAACCATCGTTATTTTTAACGCACACTAAGCCTTTTGGACCTATGTCCTCTTCGGAGTGTGATTTGAAGTTTCTATATATATATATATATATATATATATATATTTGTAAATAGTTGGAGGCAAAAACAAGACTTAATGTTTAGCACACTTAGGCCTTTCAAACTTTTG
>JAYJMH010054114.1:0-13147 GCA_036873815.1 Phacellophora camtschatica | reverse complement strand
GCAACGAGGAATGAATATTTTTTCTATAGGAAATCCCTATTATAAATTTCATTCCCTGATACATCGAGGCACTGCCGGCTATGACAACAGTGGCTGCTGACTGCTGAAGATTTAAACTTTGACAAAGAACCTTTCAATTAATGGTTTGGCCATTTTGGTTCACTTTTGTTAATAGCGATTGGAAATGTGCAAACAATTCAATAGTGTTGATTTGAAAAAGTCTAGGTTCATGGTTTTTATTGAAAACTCATGTCAGTTTTTATGGAAAATGTGTCTCATTTTTTAAATAAGAAAAGCTGGCTCCAGTCTAAGGCTGGTATTTAATATCTTATGGTGGTCGTTCTAATCTCATAAAAAACGTGTAGGAATTCGTAAAAAGGCTAGTGTATTGCTGCACTTGAAATTCGTTCTTTTCAATCAAACTGAATCGTTTTTAGAACCAAAGCAAAAATAACTCAAAAAAAACTTTTGTTGATCTGAAAAACATACATTAACTGTCTGAGGGACAACTAACCTGGAACTGAATGTAAGATGGTTCGAACGACAACTTGTAACCCTGGCAATGAGCTCATACTGCAAGGAATAAACAAATCAAACTATATGTTGTAGTTAATCAGTTTGTTGCAAATTTTTTGAAACAATAATTCTATTGTCATATTTTGTTCGGAAATTTACTGTGATCGTTAAGTTCAAAGTACTTTCACATCCAAAATTTTACTTTATTTTCTTGAAGTGTCTAAATAAAGTTTTTTATATGAAACGAAAAATCTTCTAGAATATCTAGTATACTGCCTTGCATTTAATTATCAAAGACGCAGTCTTCTCGACAGCATAATTGCAATACTACAATCAAATGATGTAACAAGTCTTTTTAACAGTAAGCTCCTCGAAATTATTATGTATGGCCATGAAAAACTATCATTCGTGTCCCTATGTGAACAATCACCGTAATATTTTATTACCTTGAAATTTCATTTTATTTGTAAACTTGTAACTTTGTAATTTGACACGAGCATAACCTGCATTGCTCCTATTTCAAATCTAACAAACTAAAAGAAACATGTTTTCTTCTGTTTCGAAGTGTGAGTCATATGCGCATGGGTCTGGTCTTTAAAATTAATTTAAGGCCACAGGGTTGCCATGTATTGACATTCTCCCTGTGGTATCATTATTTATTAACCGTGTTAGTGATATAAATGTTTAGAATGGATTATACATAAAAAAAACAAAAATCTAATGGGTGGCTTAAAAAATTTTCCCTCGTTTGCGCAGCTGCTATGGCGAAGCCTTAGTTTTGGTGATTATGATGTTATGTTTTTACTTGGAACTAATGTAAGTGGCTTCAAGTTTGATACCTTGTTTGCCAAAATCAACAAGGTAATCATTGTGTCATACTGAAGGAAAGCGATATTAATGACCTCAGCAACAGAAATCCTCTATTTTTGGTTTCATTGGGTATAAACCAATGATTATTGGGTAGATTTGGGCAAACAAGGTATCAAACTGTAAATTTAAAGCTTCTCATATTGAATCGGAGCAGAAACCGCATATCCAAACAGAGCAGAAACAGAATTATGAAAGCTAACATTCCTATACAGCATCTTGGC
The DNA here is from genome assembly GCA_036873815.1 of Phacellophora camtschatica. Lineage (NCBI taxonomy): Eukaryota > Metazoa > Cnidaria > Scyphozoa > Semaeostomeae > Ulmaridae > Phacellophora > Phacellophora camtschatica. Next base: position 11,540 of record JAYJMH010054114.1, on the reverse strand, counting down.
AAACGTAGGATTAATTTTCTGGCCACCCTGTAAATTTGGTCTGAAATTGTCACCAAAATGTACGTTAGCTTTTGGTATGAAATTTGAAGTTTAATTCAGTTTTTTTTATGAAATTGAAAGAAATATGAAATTAAAAAAGCTATTTGGTCAATTTAAAATATCACCTTCTCAAGCTTCTGAAAGCTCTCAGTACACGCAGAATTCGCAACACACCACGGCTCCCTGAACTTTCATCAAGGAATACTGAAAAATAAACGGTTAAAAGTGTAGATAATCAGGCTTAGCAAAGTGCCGTCGTCGAAGCCAGACAAGAGAGAATTGAAAGGTACAGCCTGCACAATTTAAAAAAATCATAGAATGATACAATAGCCTTTATTTATTATTTAAAACAAAAATAGTAGCGCCTCAATTTGCAGCTGATTTTGCAAACAGCACTGGGCACGAGGTTGCCTGGTATGGTACCAAACATTTTCGCCGGGATTATGTCAATTTATGGGACATCAACAGTATACGATTTTCAATATTATTTTTCTAATCTTCTTGAAGCTGAAGTCAATCGAAGGTTGACTAATCTAAAATATTTTGCATGGGCTAATTACAGAGCAGAAAGGAAAGACTATTAATGTGAACGAGGTTGCTACGTTTATGTAAATCCAATCATTGGGTTTGATACCCAGGGTATGACTTACTTGGTCCAAACAGCAATGACGCAACGATTAGAAAATCAAGAATGTTCCATCCCTGTGTCCAAAACTTCGTAAATCCATGATACCACTTTGTCAAAATTTCACAAACAAATATTGTCATCATACATTGATCAAGTATTGTGAATATATGGTTATACTCTCTTTCCTAAAAAATTGATGGCAAATAAGTTTATTGCAGCTATAAATGACTTAAATCAAAAATGGAAGTGTCACATCCCTCAAATCAGACTTGTGCCAAATTAGATCTATCTGGATCAAATTAGATTTTGGCAAATTTAAATCTGTCACCACAATGATTTCATAATTGTTTCACTGCTTTTGTCCCCAAAGCTGGATCTTCTTTCTCCCCCAAAGTTTCTGGAAAAATGCATTAAATATCTACTCTCGTTCTTGAATACTGTACAAACAGAGTCTGGAGTTGGAGTAAGACACAGTATACTAAAAGAGCCCTTTAAAATTCAAGCGAGATAGACTTGACATAGAAAGAAAGTCAAATTTTAAAATTAAGAGAACAAAAACTTACCAATTTTTCATTCGTTCCAATAGCGATCATTACACTATTCATGATGATTACAGCCATAATTCCTCGTCGAAATATTGTGCTGTTCAGAAACCTTCCAGTCAGTTCTGTTGAAACGAATTCCACGAGTTCATCTTCATCCATTTCTGGAAGATCTTGCAAAATGTTTTTCTTTTGATCTTCAATTGTAATTTCTTTTAATTCTTCTGCTTTCTTTTCATCTTCCGTTTGAAACACAGGTTTAAATTCAGCTGGAGGTTTCGGTTCGTCAGCCCCGAAAGCTGCCATTATTTTATGTTTCAATCTCACTTCGTTAGCTATCTTCAAATAAAAATGAACAAAATTGAAGTCATAGAAGAACAACTCTACCTGGCATCCCAAAAAGGCAAAGGGTTTGCAGAATCATTGCGATGGAGCCCTTGCGTTAATATTTATTTTTTTATTCTTTTTGATACATTAGACTTCAACTTAAAGATTGACACCATTCTTGCCAAAATCGGACAATAAACCGGCGAGTTAAGCCCGCTGGAAATCAAAATATAGGGTATCTTCATAAATTATCATAAATTAAATTAAACATCATCATAAATGAGTACATAAGAGGACACGTTGAGAGTTGTATTGGTATTTGAAGGTAATGGAACTCAGAAAACAGGTAAAAAACCCGTAAGGCAAAATGACATAAAGAACTAAGATAGTGCAGCGATCTTTGCTGGCTTGTTTTGCTTCATAATTTTTGACACTGTCTTACCGTTTATATTTATATTCACGTGTCTGTCTTTTATATTTTTTTCAATTGCTTTTCGACAAATTGAAATCGATTTTTTTTCATTCAGGACAAGAGACATAATTAAAGCGATTAAAGGCTCAAATGTTAGGCCAGTTTGTTTCATAAGAAAAACAATTTGTTTCATTATTATGAATACTAAAGCTATGTTTCATAATCAAAATGCATTAGCAAATAAAAAATACATAGAACCGCTTAGAATAATAGCTGCAACTATTGCTCTGATTTAAAAGACTGTATTAGTCACCGTGTTGGGTGTACCGAACTGGTATCCTTCAACAACGTTACATTTTAGCAAACAGAAAGTACATAGAAATGCTTAGAATTATAGTAACTATTGCTCTGATTTAGAGGGGTGTTTTAATGACCATGTTCTGTGTCCCGAATCGGTATCCATTCTTTAACATGGTTACATTTTAGTTGGATACTCACTTGTCTGAAACTGCGAATTTTCGGTTTATTCCCAGTTTCAGCGACATTTTCTTGACCAGTGAGACTGTCTTTATGTGAATGCGAGGAATGCTGCGATGAATTTCCGAAGCGAGACATTATGCCTACCATCTTTCGCACTGTTGATGCTGTCTGAAGAACAGGAAAAGGCTATGTTGACATATGTGAGTTTTGGGTAGTTCTGAAATAATATTTTTGCTTTAATTATGTTAAAGAGGGTTGTCCTTCATTTAGATATTTGCAAGGAAAGTTTTTTAAAACATTCAAAATAAAACTAAATATTTAGAAATTACAATAACTTCTGTTCAAAAATTTTGCAGAGGTTGATGAGGTTTAGCTGGGACAAAAAGTATATATTTTTAAAATAAATATATTCATGCTTTTGTTTCTATCCTAAAATGGCCAAAAATGAAAATTGTTTTGTGACACATTTTACTTTAGAAGAAAATAGCCTAGTCTATCAAGGCGGAGAAAAAGGAGATTTAATTTTTAATGTAGCACTGTTTAAGCTTACCTCACGAAATTTATTATCCATTTTGATGTCTTTTTTCGAACAGCTTTTCTTCAATTTATTTCATAATTTTTTTAAATATTAGGCCTTTGTTTTTATCTGTCAACAAGCTTATTGTAAAATGCATCCTGGGATATAGACGGCCAAACTTTGAATGAAACTTTGAGCTTCGAATTTTCGAATTTTCGAATGTGGAAATTCGAAAGCCAACAATAACAATGGGAATATATCTTCAAATCTTCAAGACAGTTTTGAAGAATTTACTTAAACCAGAAAATGCACAACATTGTTCATCAAATAATTCTATTGTTCTTCTATTGCTCTCATAAAGATTTCTTAATTGCAATTTCTTGATAGCGGAGATCTACCGTACCAGCAGAAAAGTAAAAAGATTTTCGTTTGATATAAATCGATATCTTTTTTACTAAAAGAGCAATAGAAAGATAGAATGTTTTTCGCTGTTCTTATTTGATATGGCCATTAGTCATAAATTTACGTCTAATGATCAAAGGTTCATCAAAGTGATCATTAAGATTTATAGTTAAGTGCTAACCGTCCTTGTTCATAAGCAAATATTTTTGAACATTAACATGCATTGCTGTTAATGTTTGAGCCAATGATATTATCCGTTTTTATTTTGCGTAGCAGAGAAAAAAAAATTATACTTAGAAAAAAGATAAATTAATAATTGGCGGTGGTGGTGGGAGTGGGCCACTGTAATGAGTTCATTGCTTTCACAGTAGCTACCGTATTTTCTCCATTTAACGCCCCCTACCTTTTAAACGCCCCTCTCCAATAAACTCCCCGTTCAATTTTTTAAAAGTTTTGTAAACCCTTCGTGCAACTTTTTAAAAGTGTTATAAACGCGACTCTCTTTTAAACGCCCCTGTTCCAATAAACGCCCCCTCTAAAATCACCTCTGAGGGGGCGTTTATTTGAATCTTTTCTGAGATGTATTTCCTAGAACAATGAACCTCAAAAAAAGGCTGGAGCATGTTTATAAATCGTAAAGATCAGACGAGATCGATATGCTTAAATGTATTTATTTGAAGGTGTTGGTGGTTCTTTTCCGATAAAAAATTTATTTTGTTAATAAACGCCCCTCTCCAATAAACGCCTTCTCTAAAATCTAAAAATCTTTATAAATGCCCTGGGCGTTTATTATTAGAGAAAATACGGTAGTTTTAGTTGCGGAAAGTTTTCCGCAAAATTAGGAGCTGAGCAGGAGCTTTCAATGTTGTGTTGTTGTTGTTTTTTCTGTCCTTCCAGCATATTTTTTTATTTGAGGAAGGAAAGAAGCTGCGAAGAACTAGACTCTAGTTTCTATTTTGAGTTTCTGGAGCACCAATAAAGGGTATTACTGCGATGATTTGAGCGAATCGTTCATTGTTTTTTAGATTATCACCAAGAAGATCAACGAATGGTCACACACGCGTTATTTTTAGTCAAAAGAAAGTCAGACAGACAGAAAACGAAAAACAAACTTGTGAACTGAAATGACGTTTATTGTTTTCTCACTTCTTATATCTCACACACAAAAGCCGTGTTGTAAATAATAGTAGAGTACAAAAGAAAGACATCTGACGCTTTGTTTATGAATGACCACAAAAGTTTCTAGTTTATTTTACGGAGACACTCCTCAAAGATCGAGATGACAATTGGGAAGAATATATCTTGCTTCAAACGATTTGCTGATGGGAATGTTTCAGTTTTGCTTGAGCACAGACAAAGGAACGAAACATTGCTATTTGAAAAGGGTGTTGTTGCTGAATTAGGTTATTTGGTTTTGAGGGTTATAATATAATCAATATTTATGTATTGTTGTGGTGGTGGACATGACAGTACGTAAGCCAGACTGAAAAGTTTGCTTACTGTGCACAGAAGCTTTCAGGCTTTGGGAATTCAAGTATAGTATGGCAGTTTTTCTGGGTGTGCACTCTGAGTGCCATACTATCTATCTATTTATCCAGATTAATCAGTAAAGCCCATAATGGACATCACACTGATGAGGTTCTGATCACTAAGCTTGCAAACAGGTTTTAAATGAAAATGAAACAGTTGTTAACTGGAATGGGTATGATTGACTTGAATATGCTGTTTGCAGGTTGAGTGATCAGTCCCAATGCGGCTAAACATTGACATTACAAAATAATAATAATAACAATAGATTAATGGATTAAGTTTTTTTTTCAGACAAGTTACCACATATACAAACAACGTCTTTTATTTCATTTAGCTTGAAAATGATGTTAAGATGACATCGAAACGTCGCTCATTATTATCGTTAATATTTATAATTAAATTAATATTGTCTTAGAATAAAATAATTGTACTGTGTATAGAAATTGGCATATTTTTTCTTTATTAAAGCTTGTAAAAAATACCAGAATATTATGCTAACAAGAATATTGAAAATATATTTCTGATAAAAATGTAGTTTTTTGCAACATTATGTTATGAAAACTAGAAATAAAAAGTCAGTTGAATGACAGTTCACAGCACCATTTTCAAGCTAACAACACTCCAGCCAGACATGTGTGGATATGACAACTCCCATCTACCAGCAAAGTCCAATGTGGCAGATAGGGAAATGGCAATCATGTGTTGCTGTTGGCAAGGCATGGTATATGTCAGCCACCCATATCAGGGCTGCGGCTAGCTATTTTATGGGTTGTGCACTATAAGAAGGAAGTTGTGCACTCCATCTTGGCTGTGGCCACATAATTATGATGATTTCATGGACAATTGGTAGCTCTAGCAGTTCTGTAGAAGATTAAATAATTGACAATGGGAAAGTGCACACTCCTGTTAGTAGAGAACTATGAACCTCAACAGATCAGATCCAGTTAATTGAGTCATAATGAATTACCACACAAAATGAAAGGATAAATAACAAAACGAATGCAGGTGGTTATTTTTCCAAAAAAAGACAAAAGAAGACTTCCAGAGTCAACACTCTTAATTAATTAAATTTACACCTTAACAAAAGATTTCGGACGATTTTAGAATGAATTTGTGGATCCAAGATATTTCACAGACCTGGATTTTGATAATTTTCTGGAGCAGATTTTGGATTATTTTTTAATGGATCCGCGGATCTGATAGTTTGCACATCTAGATTTTTATTAATTTGTGGAGTGGATTTTGGGTTTTCAGTTAAAATGCAATCGGATCCTGAATCCATAATTTACAGATGGCTGTGGATTTGGTTTTTCCAATCTGATAAGAATCAACATAATGTATTTGGTTGTTCACATGTTTGCACCTTTTATCTTCATCAATCCAATTCTTAGGATTATTTTTCATATTACTGTATTAGGTGGTCCAAAATGATATTGCGCTGTTTGCTTGGCAGAAATTCAAAAAACATTGAACCAATTTCTACACTTGTTTTTTCAGTGAATGCGTATAATCAACTGCATTTTGCAGTCATATTTTTTTATCTACTTAGGACAAAGTTATCATATTTAAAAATTGATTGCAAAACCAACTTGATTTTACTTGGCACACAATTTGAGAAAACAGGATGGGTTAAAATCTGGTCTGTGTTTCATCAATAAACAGCAATTAGAAGTTGCTTTGGAATCAGAAACAAATGAGCATGCAAGAAACATGTTGGAGATTTGTCAGGAGCTTTCCTTGAAATAAAATTATATTTTTTAAAACACGGCATTTCTATTAAATTATATCTTTTACAAAACATAGATTGCAGACCTTATCTATGTAAAAATAACTATGGATTTGCAGATATTTAACACAAAAATATTATGGATTTGTGGATCCAGGAGAGGTGGATCCAAGGTGTATCCAAGTACATTGAGTCAATCTGAAAATATTAGTTACCATGCAGCGTTGTTATATTTCTCTATTAAGATTACACAATACATTAATCAACTCCCTAATGGTAGTAACATAACCAGGCCTGATCAGTTGGAGGGGGGGGGGGGGGGTTGCAAAACAAGCAAATCAAACCAAAAATATCCATGTCTTTTACCCCAACCACCCCCACATATTATCATTCCTTGATGATCATTGGGGGCATAGCCTTCCCCCATGCCCCCTTTGTTGCTATGCCATCATTGTGGTTAGTGAATGAAAAATCTTCACATTTTTCACAATTAACATATGAAAAGTCCATTAATTTATTTGATTTTATTGACACTTACAATCTGGATTCTTTCAAAATACATATTCAAAAAGCAGTAGTTTTTGTATTTATAGTTTATGAAGTGTCAAACTTGTCCTGATAAGCTTATCTGAACAGATGTTTAAACAAACCACATAATTTCACATGTGTTCAAAATATGGTTGAGTGTTCACATGCAAACTTTCAAAGCAGCTTTTCCTTTAAAGATTTTGGAAAATTTTAGGATTGCCAAAAATTATCAGTTCTTCAACAAGAACAAAACTTCAAAATCTTAATTTAACTTTAATAATTTTCCATGATATTGTTAATTGCTTCGAAAATGATTTCTTGTTGCCTTGCCACTATTGTGAATGATAACAACCAGAAAATGTAGAAATTTACATTGAATCAATTTTTTGCAATATGAAAGAATGAAGTGAATAAAATCCAAAAACTAATTAATAGAAACTAATTACGAAAAGCAATGGTAACATTTAAAAAATTGTTTCCTTGTGACAAATAATTATGATTTAGTGCATTCAATGAATAGATGAACAACCGATCTTTAATTAAAAAGACGATGAGATAGAGTACTAACCATTTTGAGCAAGATCAGTCACAAATGACACAATGACGTTTGACGGAAGCGTCATTTAACGAATTAGACAGTAACCAGAAAGCACACACACACAGCACACAGGCTTGCCTGGTTTGGTCAGTTGATCAACCGTTTTGATGATATTTCTATCCTTATTTTATAATATCTTCACGGAAGCTCCCCAAACCAAATAGTTGCAACGACTTTAAACGCCTGCTTGATTAATCATACATACAGGACAAGAAAAATATATTTTGTTAGGCCTATTATTACCCTAACCAGAGTATTATTAATTATGACTTGCTGCTTGTTTGTGAGCAATGTTTCGAGTAGGCCCAACCATCAAAACTTCCGAACCAAATTGATAAGCTACAACGTAAAAGATCAATTAAAATAGTTTTAAGTTAACTTACCACATGAAGCGTCTCCATGTTTCTTCGTTATTATCACCTTAAAAGCATGATGCACTTTATTTCACAAACTGTTGCCAAAACTGAAACATGCGGAAGAAACCACCCTCCTGTCCGCTTCTCTTTCCTTTTCTGGATACAAATCAATTATTAGTCACGTGACAGGTAACATTTTGAGCTCTGGTGGTGCTTGGGTGCGCTTAAAAATGTTTGCATGATGTGCGGATGTTTGCGGATGTGCGGATGTCAGTATTATAAAATTGGCTAAAACAAAATTGTAGACAAAAAACACATTCGGGACTTCTGAAAGACAAAACTACGACACGCAAGAGGGTGAAAGGCATGGACAAATTAGCATTTTTTGGTACAAAGGGTAACGCTTGGTGTAACTTTTCATATGTTAATTGTGAAAAATGTGAAGATTTTTCATTCACTAACCACAATGATGGCATAGCAACAAAGGGGGCATGGGGGAAGGCTATGCCCCCAATGATCATCAAGAAATGATAATCTGTGGGGGTGGTTGGTGTAAAAGACATGGATATTTTTGGTTTGATTTGCTTGTTTTGCAACCCCCCCCCCCTCCAACTGATCAGGTCTGGTTATGTTACTTCCATATAAATCGTTGGGTTCTTCCATATAAATCGTAAAACTATCAGCAACATTTCCATGGATTCATCCTTTGGAAAATTTTGGAACTGCAAATTTTGAGAAAATACTTCGAGGGACAAAGTGTTATTTCATAATACAATAGAAACCCTAATAAAAGCTTCAAAAATAAAAGCCTTCAAGATGAATTTTTGCATCAATTTTTGACAAAATTAACGGTAGAAGTTGACGGGAGAATTTGACGGATAAAAGTTGACGAGAGAATTTGTAAATGGTAAGTGGGTTTCTACTGTATTGCATACTCTCGGACTTTTTTGTGACAAAAACTGCAAATTTTGTTTTTCGCTGCCGCTTGGACTTCCATGATGGTCTACATTTGGTCATAAATCAGGTACCCTATGTGCCAGAGCCTTAATAAAATAAAATTTAATTTCAATTAAAAATAAAATTTAAAAAAAAGGTTCTAAAAATTTTTAAATCTAATTTTTTTTAAATTTTATTCAGGCTCTGGCACCCAGGATATAAATTAGGTGAAGATGGTCAAAATGTTCATGTTATTTTACAATTTTTTTTTTCATTCGTTGTCTTAATCTTTATGATGGGCAATCCAGCTTTTATATTTAGAAAAAATTCCTGTCCCGCTTTGAACTAAAAAATGCCTGTGTCCAGTCTTTAAATGCACCGATCCCGTATATTCGATAAATTTTGACTGACCCCTAAGCGGGAAATAAAAACGCAATCAAAAAGTTATGTTTTTATATGAGCATGCATTCGAGCGTAGCCAGAGAATCCTTTATTTTCACAGGCAAAAGAATAACTTTTCTAACGATACGGTGTAGGTACCCGCAAATAAAAAGCATACAGCTTCCAGCGTTAGGTACTCGCTATCTCGAACAAATTTTGGTTCTCCTTCAGAGCTCAAGATAGCGGGGTTTAACTGTAGTAACACTGTTTTCTATACCGGGTGTCCCAAAAATATTGTAACAGGTTTAATTAAGGCTAGTGCTGAGAATATCGCTCAAATCCGTCAAAAACAATTTTTTAAGTAACCCTCTATGATCAACTTTAAAGAAAAATCTGGTTTGTTGATATAAATCGTTTGAGAATTGAAATAGTGAGATAGTAACATTTAAAGTAACGTTCAAATTTGCCTCACACTCAAAACCAGAGGTTCTAATTTTGGCCCACGCTCTTATGGGTCACAGTGTGGGATTTTCTGAAACACGGCGATGTTCCAGACAACATATTTTGTTTTTGAAAACACTTTTGAAAAATGATTCCAAAAAGAACCCTGAAAATCAGTAAATCAGTTGAGAGCACTTTATAGTGTGTAACTCTGGTTGAGCTACAGGGACTCTTGATTCAAACGCGTGAAGAGCCAAACAACGCAATAATAAACAACTGGCTCTTGAATATCGAACGGTTTGCTAAATAAATAAACAACAAATTAATCCCCTAAAACATATAACTAACACTTCAAACATAAATAGAAATATCAAAAATGTCAACGAAATGTACAGTGAAGAATATATAAATCAAAAGGTCTACTAACAGTTAGGTATGGTGCATCTGAATAAAGGTATTGAAATCAGGATAAAAGGCACGAAAAAGGTTTCAGACTGAAATATTATTATCATCTTGCATGCAAAACAGGAAATTTGTTGTGAGACATTTTGTAATATAGAAAATAAAAGACTCTGTACTTGGAATGTTTGTGTTCGGATTCGGATTTGTTTATATATTTTGTGTTCTCAACATCAGTCCATATACAGACATACGAAGTGCAGAACAAGATTTGTTGCCCAGGATGTGACGCAAAGCAGGGGTGATTAGTCAAGTCATGTATCCAGCAGAAATCTCACTGTAGTTGAAATTTTTCAGACTTCCGGCAGTTCCGGCAATCATATGTCATAGATTTCTGGAAGACGAAGCTGCAAATCCTAATTTACAGTTTTTGCCTTAAAATGTTTGTACGACATCTGAATAATGGCAACGAAGCCTATTGTGTCAACGAGGTAAAATGTTTTTATCACCAAAGGATGAAAGATAAAATTCAAATGAACCTCGTCCCCAGAGCTTTGGATGCTTTCACACAAGGCACTAGATAGCAAAGATCCCTTTCTGCAGTTTATTTGGTTGATGCAGTTTCATTTACTCTTTCTAATTACGCAGAAATCCTTGTTCTTTGGTTCCGTGTAATTATGTTTCCCTCATCAAAACAAATGTCACGAAAGCAATAATGTTACAGTATCAAAAAGTATTTGAACAGTTAAAAAATGGCGCCGGCCTCCCTGTCCTTCCACGAAAAACAGCCAAACTGCAACCATGGTTTTCTTGCTTCTGCCGGCATCAAATTTTACCAACAAGACGTGAGAAAATTCTTCCTTTTAAGTTGTAGACGTGGCTTTTAAAAAGATAGCGAATGTTTCAATTAAACATCACTTTTCTTCATAAAACAAGGATTAAAAAGGTTTGGAAAAAGAGAGCAAAAAAGCCGCTGTCACACTATTATCTGTCACGCTAATACGGATTAATTGTCTTGGATCAGAATTTTACATCTTCTATTGATGCAATTTTCAAATTATAGAAAGGCAGTCTAATGAGGATTCAACATTTAATAATGCATAAGCACATATTTACTTACCCCTTTTATCCAAGGCTAACATTTTGATGTTTGGTCAGGTTTGGGCTATTCTCTACTTATTTCAGCAATAAGTGCAATAGACGATAACGCTAAAGATGGCTGACCGCTATTTTACGCAATGCATGACGGTAAAAAGTTCCTTGTCAACAAGCACTTACATAGCAACGCAAATTTACAC